>JAQIWH010000097.1:0-77112 GCA_034695005.1 Cryptops parisi | reverse complement strand
GCCTGTGGGAGGGTCTAAAGAATATTGGATATGTAGTGTCTGCCATATTGGTTTTTCATTATCGCCATACAGCAGTGCCACTCGATAGACTAAGAAAAAGCCATATAAACACTCGTTCATCGAAATATGTCTTGTTTTTGTATGTATAAACTCACAACTCACTCACAAGTAAAGCCAATATAAAGAGTATTAAAACACTGATCAAAATAATTACCTAAAATCAGTGGCAAGTATTCATTATACGTGATGTGTTGTATAATTGCACCGACGATGCGGCGTGACTCGAGAAACAGCATTTCGTCGTTCCACCGCGGGTTGACAGAACTCAGTTCTTTGGCGATCCGATTGTGTTCTCGAACCATGACCGTGTGCAACGCTACCAAATGGACTTGTTCCGTAGTTCTAATATCGCCTACGAAACGTAAGTTTTACCGTTTATGGTTTTACCGACCGCTATTAAACCGTCTTGAAAAACAAGGGGAAAAAATTTGTTATCTTGAAGAAGTGTCACCTGCCCTTTGTAGTTGGAAAGGCTGGGAACAACGAGATGAATCTCCTTGCACGAACGGTAGATATTCATTTCCGAAACACTCAATCGTCTGGAGTTGTCCTTAAAAACAAAAATTTTTTTTTGGTGCAAATTTTTAAATAAATATTTTTATTTATGAAATTCATCGCTTGAAGGGCTTCGGACAATATAATGGTGAGCCACGCTTTTTCCAAAAAATGACATTTTTACATCAAACTGTCCCTCGGTGCTGTGTCTAGTTTGTTACTTTACCACTTCCTAGATTTTCCAGAAAATGGCCAGCGTTAATATAGAGTGGCATCACTTAGGAGGGTGCAGATTGCATAAGGTGACAAATATGTGGCTTACCATTATATTGCCCGAAACCCTTCATTTATAAAATGCAGGCAACTATTAGTTAAGAAACTAATATCTATGAATTGATACAAAAAGAACGAATCGTTACCTCCTCGGAACCTCCTAAGTTGTCGAGCCAAATTTTCCGACGATCCGTACACGGCCGATCCATCGATGTACGACGTCACTTCGTTCATTTGATCTCTAAACCCTATAGATGATTTTAATATTGTAAATTTCACGACAAAATGATAATAATCAACGATTGAACATTCACATGTGAAAAATAACATATCAGATATTTGTGAACGACTTGCCAAATTCGCATGATTTTCTATGCGACGACGCAGGAAGCGATCTGACAAATTCCATGCACGTTCGATTCATACGAACGAAGAATGGATCATCGCGAGGAATGTCGATCGGAAAACATTCTTCGTGGCGAAGAAATGTGCAACATTTTATTCCTTCTCCGTTTGTCACTGCATGAAAAACCAAATGATCGAGTTCCGTTAGTGTCATTACAAGTCCACGTTCCAATTTTTAAAAAAAAACGTCAAAAACTGAAGACGTCAATCAATCTTACGTGTGTTTAGTGGTGTCAATGTGATATCGTGATTCAAAAACTGTCCCCAGTTCATGAGAAGAACAGTCACCAGAGGGCTTGCACGATTCGCATTTCCGATGCAACCGTTGGATATTTTCCGAGGACTTGCTAACGGACGACCGTCCACCGCCATTCGTGGTCTTGAAAAACCTTTGCATCAACACATATATAGGTGTTACTGGCAATGTATAAAATCCAGGTATTCTATAAATTGCCTACTTTTGACAAAGTGTGAAATTACACCTTGTGTTCACCTATTTAGGTTAGTTAACAAAATTCCTTCAAAAAAAAACAATTTCGGCCTAAATTTAGCCCTAGCTTTAAACCTAACCTAAATTCACGATTAATGTAACTATTCCAATTTCTAATTTCATACGCTGCCTAAACCGATCTTAGAATTCTATAGAATGTCTGAATTCTATACATTGTTGTTAAATGTACCGTATATGAAAATAATAAAATTTTCTAGATAAACAAAATGACTAATTTCGAGCATAACGTTACCATCTGCATACTGTGGTGCTAAAAGTCGTTGAAACGCTGTCGACGATTGGCCCCACATTCTGTTCTGCGCATTATTGCAACTGCCGTCCATGGAGCGATATTTAGTTGCGGCTTGTCTCGGCATGCACGGTTGAGGGCGAGGCTTACACACGATGCTATTGACTCCAACCGCTTGTCTTCGTTCGGAACGAAAACTTTGCACCAAACGATCCAACGATTTTCCGTTTTTCGTTCTAACAAACCAAATTACATCATTTTTATATATATATATATATATATATATAATCATATAAAAATATATAATATTTTTATTTTAGAAAATTTATGTATTTAATGAAATTTCACCTGCTAATGATGACACGTATAATTTCATCCTGAATAAGCGCATCCGCAGCTTGCTTCAGAGATTCAGGTGTCGATTTCAAGAAGAATTGGTGGAGATATTCAGGAGTACCTTTTTGAACCTTGATACCTACGATACCCATATATTTCATAATACCCGCATATTTCATATCATAGTACTCATATATTTCATTTTAATACCCATATACAGGGTGTTCCTAAAAAAAAATTCTAATCAAATTTAAACACCAAAACAAACCAAAAAAAACATTGGTCAAGAAATTCGTACTCATTTGCATAACGACAGCGATTATGAAACACTAGGTCTATAAAAACACATGACTTCACCCTGTGTTATCTCATAAGGGAAGCATTTACTGACCCATGTTGATGTAGATTGTTAGCTTTGTTTTGATGTACTCTGTCATCTGTGAACCCAGACTTACCTGTGTGAAACAAAGCAACTATGAAATAAACAAACAATACCTCTAGAAAGCAATTCCAATTCTTTGCGTTCCCGTTGCAACAATTTCCGCAATCCGGACATGCGAGCCGACTGCAAAATATCTTTCGAGATGTTCTTCGACGTCAATGCCCAAGGCGTCGTAAACTGGCGGATCATCGTATCGTCGTCTTTTCTCAAAAACCTCCTTTCCACTGTTGTGTTCAAACAAATGTCTTAAATAAAATGACACAGTTTAAGTAGATGTGTCTATTTTTTCTTATTTACAAGGATCTCACCGATCTTTTTCACAATGTTTTCTTGGAAGGTGTCGTTTCGACTCATCCCTGAAGACAAACAACAATCCGTCGGCGCGCTAGCAAATATTCGACAGGTCATGCTTGTAGTCCGATGCTTCGTCCTTTCGCTTCTAAAACAGTTTTTAGGAACCAGACAGTGTTCCAGTTGTTGGTCGAGCATATGGCACGTGGTGGGATTTGTAGCTGAGTAAGTCGATAGATTATCCATAATAAATAATAAGTACAGAAGATACCTCCACACTGAAAACAAAAAATACAAAATATAAAGAGTGTCCCAAAAGTCTCCATACATAAGTGATGAACTTTTAAGAATTTTTTTTTTACCATAAAATAATGCATACAGTGTGTCCCAAAAATCCCCATACATGAGATTCAACATATGAAGAGTTGGATGGAATAAAAGCAGAAAAAAATTCCTGTCAACTGTATATTTATAGAAGCAAATTGAATAGGTTTTCCAAAAAAAAAAATCTTAACTTTAGTTGACAGTCCTCAAGTTACAGGATGATTCAAACATGCAATTACGCCATTATTCCAAACATCGTGTTAATTTATAAATGCATTGATGCTGTTTTTCTAAAGATCAGTATCTTTTCCCATTGTTTTGGAAGTGAAACAACCAGGAAGCAAAGCGACAAAAAGAAAGAAATCACAAAAAATGTCAAGATTTACAATAGATCGCGTTCCATAATCTTGCTCCAAAAAGTCCGAAAGTGCAAATTATAAGCGACCCAATGTCTTTATGCTGTAGACTATAAAACAATTGTATATATGCAATTTAAGAAATACTATTGTAAGTTGGATTTATGCGAATTTTCTATCCGAATCTTCAAATATTACCTATAAAAGTTACAAGGAATTACCTAGAAAACATATTACTTATGTGTGAACACTTTGAGACATCCTGTATAGTATTATTATTAATATCATATACGGTATATGTGATATTAAACATGTCAAAAAACAATTTTGTTCTTCAAACTGCATGAGCAGTTTTGTATTATATTCAGGGTTGCATAAGCAATTTGGCATCATGTCGAGGGCCCCAGGGTTTTAATACAAAAAATACAAATTATACGCTCGTACTTTAATAATGCACATTAAAATACACATTATACTACTTTTTATAATAAACTGACATTTTTTTCCACATTTTTAAAATACCTTAATGTTTTATACACACAGTCCTGTTTATCTACCACATCAATGTCAAGTGTAATGTATCTGCTTACCCTATATAATTTTATAACCCATGCTTTTCAACAAAAAATAATCACTTATCTACATTTCACCCCCTCCTACAGGCTTTTTTCAAGGAAAAAAAGAAGAAGAAAAAAACAACCCTGATGAACTCTCTTCAGAGATTTTTCCTCCCTCTTCTCTTCTTTTCCTTGAAAAAAGCCTGTAGGAGGAGAGGTGAAACGTCTGAGTAGTAGGTGATTGCTACCCAATCAGTAATGACTAAGTGTTTTTTAATTTTGTAATTTTTTTTTTAATATTTAAAAAAGAATTTTTACTTGGTTTTAATTATCCAAAATTTAATGAAAAAATAAAAATTTGCAGACTGCATGGCACAGAATCCTCAATACAGTGTCTCATTTTAAGTACTGTAATATAAAATACGGTCGAATTACTTTAAACCACAACCGTCCCTTGGTAGTTTTAGTACACAATAGAAGCTGGTGGTGGTTTAAACAGGCGATTTAATGTGTGGGAAGAATATTTGTTCTGTGAAATTAATGGCAAAGAGCAGGGGTGGTGGTTTGAAGGGGTATGGTTTAACAAGATTTGACTGTACAAGTACTGGACCTCTTATTCGGTTTTTAGAAAAGCCTGAAAGACCAGAAAACTGGCTAGTTTTAAAACTGCCCGTTTCAAGTTTTGACCAAAAATAATCAAAAATCAAACAGAATCTGTATTCATTTGTATCTGTTAAATACGAGTCAGTTTTTTAGTTTTCATCGTTATTTTATATTTTATGGACAATAAAGCACTATATATTTATGCTGTTTCCAGAAAACCGGAATATCCAGAAATTCTGACCACTCCCAAGCTTGCCAAATAATTGGTCCAGTACCTGTTGTATTCAATTCTGTAACTGTACAATATGATAAAAAAATCCATTGTACTAATCTGATCTATCATACTAGTTAATATAACATAAACATAATATACAACTGTAGTCTTTGGCACATTATTGCAATACAATACAATATGAATAGCGGCATAGTGCACTGCAATGCTGAATAATGAACAGTACAATAATACTGAATAAGTTATTATAGTACAATACTACAATAGCCTGCAATGGAAATAGTACTAGTACTAGATAGTACTAAATAGTAAATAAATAGGATAGTATGAACACTTTAATATACTACAACTAAACCTTGCATAGCATACTGTTTATGTATACTATAAACTTATATTATTATTTTGCATAACTATTGCATTACATGCAAAATTATTTTCATGATCACCTAATTTTATAATATTGCAATGATCACCTAATTTTATAATTTTGCAATGATCACCAAATCAAGCAAAACGTAAAGGGCGTAAATAAGCAATCTAAATTTTAAAAAATGTTTGACTGAAAATGAAAAACGTTGCATGTCTTGGTTTTTTTTGGAATTTACGTCAAATGATATTGCCAGTGAAAGCCAAATTTAAAAAATAAATTAAAAACCATAAAAACAATGGAAAAGTAATATAATTATAAAAAAAAACACACATATGATTATAAGTATTGCAATTTTTCTTGTCTGTTTCAGACTTTATGGCAAGTGATGTTGTGAGTGAAAGCCAAATGTGAAAATTAAAAACCATAACTATGAAAAAGTAATATACGATATAAAAAACAAAACATGACTCTGTTTGGTTATAAACAGTATTCCAAAATCACAAGTTTGAATTTAAATACATGACAAAATGCAGTTCCAATGAAAATGAAACAAAAGTTACGGCATAATGATTTTTCCTAAATTCCAATGATCTCAACATTCAAAGTGAAAATTATTTTTACAACTATTTTTTATACAACACACGAGAAAGTGAAATAATTGCAACAAATCGTCATGTTATGTGTACACCGAAGAAAAATTAAAATGGGTTTACACTTACCATAACTCATGTTTTCCCGGTTATTATCGTAACTTTTATGTTGTTGTTGTTGTGAGTCTTACATAACCGTTCAAGAAACTTGCCTCTTCTTACACTTTTCTTTCTCATTGCACACAGCACGGATGAAAAACTGCTTGTTCAGCATAAGCTTCCATCATCAGTCATTGACATACTAGGAAACAAAACTTTTCAAGGTCAGTTCCGCCTATAAAATAAGGAATGATTAAAATGGGTTAACAGCTTACCTCTGCCACTCCATTGTAAAACATGAAGTCATTCGGAGATGGTTGTTTGCAGCTTTTGAAGATGTTTTGCAGTGTCATGATTGATTACCCAGTGGCTACGTACCATTTAGTAATGGCACACCGTGTATAAAACAGTTCATCGATTTACTACACAGCTTGTGGCTACGGTCTGTTGCGTTTTCGGTAAATTGCTTGAAATGGGAATTTCCAAAAATTTTTCTTTGGCAGCCGAAAATGTTGCCCAGGAACTTAGTTGTAAAATGACTTCTGCAAACATGAGTAGTTAAAACTAGGACACAACAGAGGTGATAATTGGTAAAAAAAAAAATTAAATAAAATAAAATAAAATAAAAAATGTCAATGGCCTTAGAAAGCCAAATTTTGGAAAAGTAGATTGTTAAAAGTTCAAACTAAATGATGATAATGAACTCGTTGGCAATTCCAATGTTCTTGTCTATTTGCCAAGGGTAACTTAACATGAAACAAGTACATTGCTTTTTGAGCATACTCTTTATATAGCCTACTGTCATATACAGATTACCATACTACTGTATGTACCAACATTTATTTAGATTTATGCATGTTTCGATTTATGCGAATTAAAATTTTATGCAATCTTTTGAGTGATTTCGATATTAAATCTATGCATGTTTTGAGTTATTCCTTCCCCCCCCCCCCTCGCACGTTTCGATTTATGCAAATTTTGAGTAATTTCCATTTTTATTTCTGCAATTTTCGATTTATTTATTTATACGTGCGACTTTTTAGGTACTTTCCGGTTAGAGCAGGGCGAGTCTGATGTTGCTATTTGCTTTGCACTTGGTTATGGGTTTATTTTGCAAGTTAGGTCAGGAAAAACAAAGAAAAGTATCAAATTTATGATTTGGTTTTGTTTTCCTAACCTAACCTGCAAAATAAATCCATAACCAAGTACAAGCCAACATCAGACTGGTCTAACTGAAAAGTGTCTTTTTTTTTACATTGGACTTTGCAGTTCTTGATTTCTGCGAAGAACTTAAGCAGTTCTGGTTGTGTGCGTATTTTGGTACATTGCACTATAATACAGAATATTTCTCAATCTGTAGATGACTGATGTTCAATTCCCAGTTCTCACAAGTGAAGCTAATATAAAGAGTATAATATAAAAACAAACTAATATTATTATGTTATAAGGTCAGTTTTCACAACATTACAGTATATGGTAATTCTGTGTCATTCTATACCGAGAATGTTTCCATATACTATATATATAAATATAGTACGGTGTTTCAATCAAACTACAAATATCAATGATCAAATATTGTCTTATAACAATTTATGTAATTCTGCAGTATGCAGTTTTACACAGTATGGATTCACTATGTAAAATCATAAATAACGATAACGAGAAAAACCATTTCACTTAAAATTCTTGTTAAATATGCATTTAAAATACAAATTATACATCAATGTGTGATACAAATGTAAATTGACAAGTAATATTCAGGAACATAGATTTTTTTTTGTAACAAGTTATAATATGCAAGTTGCAAATTACATGTACAGGTAAAACTCATTATACATGCGTTCGATTAACACATTTCAGTTTAACGCTAATTATAGTAATCTCATCATATAATTACGTCTGCAAACAACAGGTGAACCAAACCATGAAACCGCCAAACATGGTTTCTTTAAGAATGTAAGGTTTTCTTTTTAGAATGAATTGAATTCATTTGAAAACAAAATGCACATGTCAGTCCAAAAATTAACATGTATTAGTTCGCTATTAAGTTATATAACCCAGAAACATGTCTAGCCATATGTTCATTCGTGCGCAGAACATTTGCAAAAAAAAATCCCACAGAATTCAATCTCGGATTGAATTTCAATTGGTAATCTCAGAAAAATAACCGACCAAACATGTAATTTGAGCTTCACCCTGTACATGTAATTCAAAATGTAAAAAATAAAAAGAAATAAAATTACATAACCAATGAATTGTATAATTGAATTCCATAACAAAATTCCATATTTATGAACATCCTGCAAAAAAAAGTTTGTAAAGTTGTTAAGACACTAAAACAGTTCATCAACATTGACCCAACAGTTACAGAACCAGTTCAATTTTTGTTCACAGTTTCCTAGTACGTTCCATATGAAGAAGCTCCATTAAAACACTAAAGGAAACTTGAAATATAAGTTATCATCAAGTTACAAAAATACAGGCTTCATTACATAGCCTTAAACTTGAGTGATTCAGATCACCTGATTTTGGAACACATCCATGTTTGAACATTCATTTTTTCACATAACACATCCATGTTTATATATCACATAATAATCATAACTGACATTCAATATTTGTACATAAATTTAAAAATAACGTGTTTGAAAGGCATCAAGTTTTGACGACCATGTTATTTTCCAGACAAGCATAATCATCGCAAACCGTGATAAGAACAGATTGTTACACCCTGTATACTTTTTGTTCACACTGTACAGTAATCCCTCGTTATCAAGAGGGGTTATGCTCTTGGAAAGTATATGCAATCACAAAACATTTAGGTTCAAATTGATTTACAAAGAAAATAATAACTATTAATAATACGCCATGTTGTTTTTCTATACATTCACTCTTAGCGCTTTTAGAACGTTTAATGGCCATATTAAGTTAATCAAATTTATTTTAAAATAAAGTAATCTTCACTACTATGTATTCAGATACTGTAGTATCATACTACCACTTATGGGTGAAAATATTATCTATGATGAAATCAACACCATCTAGTGAAGAAAATAAAAACTAATACTGGCAAAAAATTCAAATTAGTATTATATACAATTTTGCTTTTCACATGAATTTTCCCCTGAGATTAAAAAGAGATCTAGCACAAAAATTAAAAATTAAAAATTTCTCTATTAGTCTACCACCATCTATGGGTGAAAATATTATCGATGGTGAATGTAACGCCATCTAGTGAAGTAAAATGGAAACTAAGGCTGGCAAGAAGTCCAGGTTAACATTAATTATCATTACTAGTGAAGTAAAATAAAAAGTAATGCTGACGAGAAATTCAAATTAGTATTATATAATTAGTAAATTACCATTTTCTTTTGACATAAATTTTATGAATTAAAAAAAATGACATACTCTGCTATCATGCATAGGTGAAAATATTACTCTGCTACCATCTATGAGTGAAAATATTATCGATGGTGAAAGTAATGCCATTTAGTGGAGTAGAATACAAACTAACGCTGGTAGAAAAATTGAATTTATACCATTTGATTAAAACATACATATTAAAAAAAAAAGAGTTTACTAATCAAAACAAAAAATTACAAACAACATATACTCAGACAATAAATAACGAGGAAAAACTGTACTTCTGTGCATAAAAAAAAAATTGTAGATATGCAATGCAACTTTTCAGGCACTGATAACAGGTTATTTTTAAAAAGTACACTGGGATTCAAAAATACATTTCAACAACATGGAAACTTTACATTCGTTTCTAGAGAAAGAAAAACTAATAAATATTACCAAAAAAAAAAAAGTTACTACATAAGACAATAATATGTAGATAAAATAACTAACATTTTTATATCGATGACTAGCACGTATTGAAATCCGATGCAAATTTCAGGAAATTTTATATAAACTTTGCATGACTAGCATTTTTAAAACAACAACAACAGACCTACATAAAAATTTACCCAAAAAATAAAAATCAAAGATTATTAAAAACAATCATTCAGTGAAGAAAATTTTTACCGGTAATCGGTCAAATTCTAGCACATTTCAAAATTCGAACATTATCATCTCACATAAAGGCACTATATTTTTTTAAATGACAAATACGCAGACGATGAAGATGGATTCATCTGTTGCGTGTTCAAGTTTCAAATCAGAAATAAGATAGCAAAATAAGAAGGCACAATAATGTGACGACTTGTGTATGCGTGTAAAGTGTTTGTGGTCTAAAAAAATACCCAAGATGGTATAAAAAATGTTCTGCATCAAAGTAAAGGCATAAAAAGTGCAGAAATCAGATTTATGAAGCAGCAGATAAAAAACAGGGAGATTGATGCGTAGTTCCACATGTTAACACTAGGCTGCTTGTATAATAAAGGTTGTAGTTCCATGTTTTATCACTAGGCTGCTAGTATTCTAAGGGCTGTAGTTCCATAAACATGATTCAAATCAAACAAATATGAATTCAAACAAAAATATTCAATATTAAAGTATTGTGCAGCAGTATACTATGGTCTCAATTGAAATTTGCAAGTTAAAGGTACATAAATTTTAACAGTCTCAATCGCCATTAGACTTTCCAGCGAACCCTAGTGTCTCATTCCTCAACTTGATGATTACTGAATCTTCCATGATCTTTAATTAATCTACATTAATATGAATAGATATAATTTAACATATTAAAATGTGAAAATGTGCACAAATTCGCTTTTTTCATTTAAAAGTCAATCTTTTATTTGTTAACAATGCCGCTGCTTCATAGATCCCAGACATTGTACAACAAAAAATGCTATAAAAATCTATTATATTTTTTCAATAAAAAATAATTGATTACTGAGAATAAAGCTCGTATTGGGCATGACGGTCAAAAAGGAAGCTCTGGATAATGATTATCTCGAACATGCATTGAAAAAAATCTAGTGTGGTGTGTTTCGCTCCCTATTATACAGCAATCCTGTTTCACACGCTGTTAAATTAGTGCCTTTTTTCAATATGACATCATTTTATGACAAAATGGCATTTATACAAAAAAAATTCGATCTTATGCTAAGTGCTAAACTTCCTGCACTGTAAACGTACAATATGTTCAAGCTGGGTCTGCAAAAGCTCAGCAATTACAAATCTTTAAATTTTTTCCGTACAGTACATACAAAATACGTGTATCTCAAAAGTCACCTAAGAAAACTTTGGGACACCATGTATATGTTTGCATACAGTATGTCTGATAATTACATATACATTGATCACAAAAATTAAAGGATATTTCAAAATGGTATGAAGATTTTGAAATATCCTCAAATTTTTGTGAGCAGTATAGTTGATAAATGCTGTTTAACTAATTAATTTTGGTTTATTTTTTAATCACTTTTTAATTTATATATTTTTTAATTCACTTTTTAATTTCGAAACTACAATTTTCTGGACCTTGAGAAGCGAATTAATATGATTTCTATTCATTCTTATGGAAAATAAATTTTCATCAAAACACTTCCAATTAGCACTAGACATTTAAGGAACGTATTAACAGCACTAAGTAGGGGATTGCTGTTCAGATGTAAAAACACAATGCAGCAACTAGCAACTACAATAAGCTTAAAATTAAAACTCGGTTATAAAAATATATAGACATTGAAGCAAGCTGCTAGATATTAATGGCGAAAAAATAATTGAATTTAAAATAAAAAAATATTTGTACTTATTAAACATGTAACCTATGGAGAAAAAAAATTACAGGTGATTGCAAAGTGATTCTAATATTCCATTTAAAAAACAAAATTAAAAGCTAGAATAGCAGTGAATAATGGATAAAAATATTTATATCTATGCAGTGAATGAAAAGAATCATTAAAATATTTTGATTTTGTTTTTATACTCCCCCCTCCCCATCTCGTTTTTCATACCTGGAAAAAAATTGCTTTAGCTGACAATCACTTCTTCCTCCATCGCCGGAAGCGCCGTGATGACCGCCTTCATGAACGCCGCTGCCAAAAGAGAACTGTACGGCTGCCAATTCTTACCGCTGGTGCCATCGCGGTAATCCGACACCCCTCGAATGAAGATGTAGCTGTCCTTGCGGTTGCCGAGAACCGACTCCACCACTGCGTCCAGCTCGTGGTTCATCGCCAACACGCCGTACTGACGAGCAAACTCCTGCCGCATGACATTGCTGCGGACGACGAGACGTCCGGATCCGATCGCTCCAAAGTGGATCTTGGGACATCCCTCTTTGCGTACGTGCGGTGCACCCTCTGGCGCCACGGGGTGATTCACTTCGATGACGTCCTTGTCTCCGAGAAGCATGTACAGGCGATCCGTTTCTACCGGTGGTTTCACAAACATCAGTTCTTGGTTGGCGAGGTTGTTCCGGCCATCGTCGACGTACTGCTTGAAGATGCCATAGTTCTCCTCGTCGTCACATTCGGGCTTCACAAGAAACTTTGCAATCTCCTGCAACTGGGAGCTAGGCGGCACCCACGTCTGGGTGCCGCTAAAAGTGCAAGTGCCCTTTTCATCCTGCTGCACGTTGTCGCAATAGGCGTAGATATACTTCTGGTTGTCGGTGGATGCCGACACGACGATGTCGCCCAAGCGGACGTGACTCAAATAATCGGCGTAGTTTGGCACTCCGCCTCCGGCCCCGACGAGAATGACGTGTTCAACATTCTGAAAACAGCCTGCGAACAACAAGAAATTTCTCTCAGCTCGTAAGTAAACACCACACAAAACAATAAAGACTAAAAAAATTCTCACTTGGCAACTGAAATACAGGGTGTTCCTGAAAGGTCTAGTCAAATTTAACCACAGATGCTACACGCCAGAACCAAGCAAAAAGTCCATAGAAACATGGACCCAAAAATGCATACCTACAGCAATTTTGGGACAATAGGCCTATGCATTTACCTGACTCCACCCTGCATTATCGCATAAGTAAACACCTCCAGACTTACTTGTATGGTTTATTTGCTTTGTTTTGATGGTTCAAATTTTGACTATACCTTTCAGGAACACCCTGTATATATTAAAAACTAAACATGCCCAGCTTTAGTCAAGGAAATAAAAACAAGCCCTTGAAACGTTTAACTTGCATTCATTAAACGAACTATGCATAAGCATTTCAAATTTTATAAAATACATGCCTTAAACATAGGTGAAATATTAACGTAAAATGTGCGAACTATGCATAAGATTGAAGCCTCAGTCGTATTGGCCAATCAGGTGTGAGGCATGACATTGGCAAATCGGGCATCGACAACAATTCAGCACTAAAAGTGGCATGTTTTTAGGTCAATGCCAATCATTCTGGAAGCGTGCCACATCCCCCTTTCGCAACCTTACTTCATAGTTGTGATGTGAACACAGCCAACATTCAACAACGATGGGCCTACTTCACTTGTTTAATATTGCAATATTAAAACGCGTAAATTGTAGGAACGTTTAATATCAAACTTTTATGAAACCACAAACACACACTTTATATATTTAATACTAAAATTTCACGCACAAAATGCACAAGAAATAATTCTTACCCAGCAGCCTAGTTGTCGTGTTACCGGTGGCAATCATAGCTGCTCGACTGTGTCCAACTGTTGGTAGTTTGGTAGCCACCACCCTGTGGATTCCGATATTTCCCAATGTGTACGCATGAGACTCACCTACGGAAAACATTTCATAACCAAAACATTATAAACACAAAACATTTCCAAAGAAATAAAAATACACAAGACGTAACGTAACGTACCTAACGTATTATAACGAACATACACATCTTTATTCTCAATCATAGCTTCGACGGCCAGCTTTTCGCAAAACTGTGACGTAATGATGGCTATGGTTGGCTGTTGATCGCTGACGACGCCCGTCATGCTTTTCATTATTTTCACCTCTGTAAAGAAAAACGTAAACAAAAGATTATTTTACTGTATATATTGAAACACTTCACAAACCCAAAAACAATAAAAATAGAATTAACGATTTTACGTAAAAACGTACCTTCTTCATTTTGAACCACACGAATGTAGCTTCTACCTCCGCGACTGCTCTCGATCACTCTTATCAAATTTTTACTTTCCAACTCATCCACGTAACCTTGAACGATTTCTTCCGTACTCACAAAATGTCTGATACGTGATACAAAATAAATAAACCAATAAATTAATCAAATAAAAATAAAAACATGAAAAAATTATTTTAAAAAATTAATTCAAAGCTCACTTGGCCATTTCTGGAATAGGTAAAGGATTCGGGTAAGAGCGTTCGATCAATTCCAAAACTTTAGCTGGAGTGACTTCGATCGATGTATCGAGAGAAGACTCGTCCATGGACTCTGAAAAAGCATGTAATAAAATTAATTACACATATAAAATAAATTTTATGAAAATAACTTAAATTTAAAAAACAAAAACAATTGGTATCGTTGTGTAGCCTCTCACCAGGTGGCGGTTCAGGAATATCGATTTTGTCTTCCAATTGCGTTATCTCGACTCCTATTTTCGAGAACTCCGCAAATTCGTTCTGCATCAGTTTCATGATTTTCTTGATGAAACCGACGTAATCTGAAAGAATAAAAACACCAACATAAAATAGTTGTTATATTTATAATAAGAATGACTCTGATCTGTTTTTGTAAAATGCTTTGTTGCAGCATTGTGACCAGATAGAGTTGGGTGGTTGCACATTTTATGTTCACTTTACATAATACCTTCGCACAAGCTAACTACTAGTGTTTATACATGGTGTTCCTAAAAGATCTAGTCAACTTTTATCCACAGATGCTACGCATCAAAATAAAAGTCACATAATCGCATTGCATGTGTAAATGAGTATGCATTTCCGAACCTATGAGTTTGATGCTTTGTTTTGATGCAATGGTTAAAATTGGCATTGTTTTGATGCAATGACATCTGTGGTTAAAATTGAACTGGGACCTTTTAGGAACACCCTGTAGGCCTATTGGATACAACAATAAAATACTGACCTCTTGGAAATTCTTGAGGCTTGACCAAATGCTTAAAAAATTCCTGCACCAAATAAGTATAGCGTGTTGGCTCCACTTCCGATTTGAACCAAAAATGAAGTCCTCGCTTTTCCTAAAATCAAAATTGCATCATATAAAATTAACGTTTTATACAATTTTAAAAAAATAACAAAAAATTACAGGAGCTTAGACTGTATTTGCACAAAAAATGTCATTTTTATACTCTTTATATTAGCTTCACGTGAGTGAGTTGTATCTACATACAAAAACAAGACGACTTGATGGATTTGTCTTAGTCTATCGAGTGACACTGCCTATGTATATATGGCATCAATGAAAAACCAATATGACAAGCGCTACATGCCATATATCCATTATTCTTTATACCCTCCTACTCAGTGGATTTTAATGAACGGAGGTGTCCATGGATCCGTTTTAGTCTCACGAGTGTCACTGCCTATATGCTATTAATTAAAATCAATGATATATGCCAGTATATAAAGAGTACGGTATGCTTAAAAAGCATTATTAATGTATTTGTTTAAAAAAATTGAATAACAAAAAATGTCATTTTAAAATAAATTAAACAAAAAATGGAATGACTAACAAAATGTCATTTTTGTGCACATATTAAAAACAAAAATTGCCTCGACTATATTTGCACGAAAAAATCTCATTTTTGTAAATAAAATTGAAAAAAAAATAAACATTTTTGTGCAAATATTAAAAAAAAAGAGATCATCTTACTTGGCAATGCATATTATTTTGCTGATTCACCAAAAAAACTTTGAATTCGAGTGACAGACTTGCTGGCGCATCTGGATTTTCGCCTACAGTAATGAATGAAAAAAAGATCATGGTTACATTTTACAATATTTCACATATTTGACATTTTTGCAGTTATATAATAATAAAAAAATAAACCATTGAAATCCAATTTTACCATTGGAATTGTTCGCTTTATTGATGACAATTCCTTTATGATCGCCACCCGCTACATGAGTCGTATCTCCATAGTTTTCGATGTTCTGTTTCACACGTTCTATTTTGAGGAACGTTGATTTCGACGTTTTCTTCACTGGTGTCAGGACAATGTTTTCTGTTTATACAAAATAAACAATAAAAAAAAACAAAACAAGTTCATTAGACATCTGTACACATTGAAGAAGTAATGAACGCATCAATCAAAAACCTTTCACCAGACACAGGGGAAAAAAAACAACACAATAGGAAGTAGGTTAATAGTCAAGTCTATTTTAGATTTTAAATTAATGAACACGATACTGCATTACTTTAAAATAGATAAAGTTATACAGTTACCCCCCTCATTAACTAATGTGGTTATCAACCTCAGTTCTGAAGTAATATGTGGTTTATAATATTTAGTTTCAAGTAGCATTTTTCTTTAAACGTTAAAAATCTATTTAAAAAGCAAATGGTTCCGTGTTTAGATTTTACTTCACTAGATGGCATTACTTTCTCCACAGATAATAATTTTCCAACAATTTTTGGTAATAAGAGTATTGCAGGTAAATGGAGGTAAATGGTAGCAGAGTACTGCAGGTAAATGGAGGTAAATGGTAGCAGAGTACTGCAGGTAAATGGTAGCAGAGTACTGCACTTTCCGATAGATACAAACTGGTTGTCCAACATCTTATGGTAATGTGCTTTTTATATCAGAGATTACTTAAGAATAATTTTCATCACAGGGTGTTCCAAAAATCGCCATACATAAGGAGATTTACCACTTTTTTTTTGTGTAACTGTGTATTGCCTTCAATTTTTAACCATTTACACACACTGCCTGCTGATGATGAAGGCAGGATAGTTTGAAAAATTGTTTTTACTATTAACGTACATTTATTCAGACTACATCATATCAAATGATTTATTTTCTTTAGGTTACAAGAAAATACCTAGAAAACATTGTATGGAGACTTTTGAAACACCCTGTAGTATTTGACAATTACTTTATAAACAAATACAGTTTATTTTGATTACCCCCAATATCATTGAACATTCAAAAAGTTCTAGAGTAACTGTAACCACACACTTTATATATTTAATCTTCCTATGTGTTTTTAAAATAATCACCGCAAATAGGTTTTATTATCTCGCTCATTTCATTATACAGGGTGATGGTTCAAAAATCACTACTCACTGCAAAACCTTACTTTACTACCAAAAGTTACTACCCACTGCAATTGCGACAAACATTACACAATAAACAGTACACGTTGAATGGCAAACTACTATTTTATTGAGGCTACATTATTTATAAAATTGCTTCTCAAATTGCTTTCCTTGACATTGACACATTTCTGGCACTGATTACATTGGAATGGGTAGTGACTTTGATTGTAGGAAACAAAAGTCAAAAACAAGAAAAAAGTCCAAAAAAGACGTCAAAAAATACAAGAAAAAGAAAGTCACAATTAAGAAGCCAAAAATTATGTCATTTGTCATCTATTTTCCATATTCTTGTGTTTGACTTTTGTTTCCTACAATCGTGACTTTTTTAGGTCTACTACCCTGTTTATAATATTGACCAATATTGTTACATTTTATTACAAAATCAATGCTTTGTTAATGTCTTATTTTCACTGTACTGTGCACTATATAATATCGATCTGATAATTCTTCAAAAAAAGCAAAGTCTCCGCTCCCAAAGTCCCGACAAAACACCTATGTCATCGGAGATATGAATCAACCCTATTCATAATTTAAATATTTTCTCGGGCGTGGTCCACTGGTGCACTCATCCAGTAAAGATGATGATGATGACATCTTTAATGTCAAAGTTTCCTTCCGTCATCATCTCAACATCCGACCTTACAAACTGTTACTCACGTTCCATTACGAAAACATTTCCGCTTACCGTCACGGAAACGAATTTTAAAACAACGTACAAAATGATTCATTCAAAACCCAAAACACGAAAAAAAATTTCGTTTCAAAAAAAAAAAAAGACAGCTTAAAATGACCAAAAACTGGTGTCCAGCTGAAAATGACCAAAAACTGGTGTCCAGCTGATAAAGCGTATGATTTCAACAAACCAAACCACAAGGAACATGTGTTGAATTCCAATTTGGAAAAAACAAATTGCATGATTGGTCGACATTAGCTCGCACCAGCAGCCAAATGATATAAATCAACATGCAAATGTATCGGTATGCATTAAAGCGTTAAATCGACAACGTCCGTTTCCTACTTTCTATTTTCCTTTTTTACACACGTTCCATCTATACTTTTGCTGTGCCCAGAGATCCACAGGATGATTCATCTTTCACGCACAAAAAACACAACAACCTTTTACTACTTGGAACTCTGGCCTTGAAACAGATGTGTCAAAAGTTATTATCCAACATCTAAAATTTTTTAAATCACCAAATCTACAAAACGTATCATGAATTCGAAACATAAACCTGAACAAAAAAAGAATGTTCTCAATAAAATAAAAAACCTAAAGGGTGATATTTAAAACAATCGCCCTTGGTCTTAATGGTGTTAAAAAGATGATCCTGTCTACACATTTCCCGTGTCGATTTGGGCCAGGGGCAATATCATAATCCTTCGACATTAAAATAAAATATCTTTTTTTTTTATTATATATATAAACAATAATCCTGGGTCTTAACACTGCTTGAATAGAATTATTTTTGTCGATATAAGTTTAATGTTGATTTTATTCAATCAAATAATTGTTATAAAGATTACTCCAAAATTTTTTGTTAAGTGCTAACTTTGCTTCACCTAAGTTTGGGGGTGGGTTTGGATCTTAAATAAAAAACAGATCAATTTAATCACTGACATATGTACACACTACACAGGGTGTTCCTAAAAAGCTTTAAATTTTAATCTCTGCCTCAAAACAAATCCGAAAATATTTTCCTTCTAAGATAACAGATGATTAATTCAGGTAATTGCACTGTCTCGTGATTGCTGTTTGTACAGTGTACATACAGCAAATCATGAGACAAAGCAAACAACAAAGCAAACAAGTCCTTATAAACATGGGCCTGCAAATGCATACTCATTCGTGTACATTGTAATGAGTATACATTTGCAGACCCATGTTTATACGAAATTTTTTGTTTGTTTTAATGCATAGCATCTGTAGTTAAAATTTGACGAGAACATTTACAAACATCCTGTATATAAATCTTTTTGAAAATATTGTATATATATTTTCATATGTTTTATCACACTTTTAAATACTGTACAAGAAAATTAGTGAAAATGAAACAATACCGTTCCGCAACGAGAACCGAAAAAAATTTCAAAACAACAGAATTACGTAACACAATTTTCCACTTGAATTGTAGTTAATTAACAAAAATGATATATATCAAGATTATCATTATAGCAATTAATATCAAACTGTTACAACGATAATAATCAAAATTAAGTACAAATTCTTGTACTTTAAATATATATATATATATAGAAAAAAAAACAACCAAAAAAACAATCACTCTTTCAATTATGAAAAGTGAAAAGCGTAATAAACGTCGCATTAAGTGGCCAAGAAGCTATTAAATAATGCATAGCTCAAGAAAATTGAGGAAGAAAATCAATTCAACTACAGTACTATTCGTGTGTGTGGGTGTGGTAACCATAATTTTCTTCTTCTTTTGAAAGTCATTTTCCCCAAAACTTTCCAATTTTTTAAGATAATCGAGAAACAGATATAGGAGTCGTTAAGATAAAATTGTAATAGGTTTTTATTGTTTACCTACACTGCCTACATTTGCTGATGACAAATCCAGGAACTAAATAAAATGCTATAAATGTCAATAAAACATGTTGTTAACCTTTAAAGTTAACGTGTGTGAAGTTTCCATCTATTGATAATCAGGCACATAACAAATTTAATATGAACCAGATAACAAATTTTAAACCAGAATTTTACTTGACTGGAACCAATGTTCTTGCAGTGTCCTGCATAAGACAAAATAAATCCAAATCAAATTTGAACACTATAACAACCTGATTTTATCAAACAATCAATCAATCAATACAGGTGACCCAAAAATCACTACCCATATCATACGCCATTAAAAGTGGCAGTGACTTTTGAGCCACCCTGTAAATCGAAACATTTATTTATCGAGCTGGTTCAAATATTAACTAATAGTAACATAGTAACTATTTTTTTTTTCAAATAGTTAATGTTAAAATTAGTTAATATTTGAACTAGATAAATAGAAGTTTCAATATACAGAGTGGCTCAAAGGTCATACAACTCACTGCAAAGCACTTTTAATTTTTTTTCCACTATATTCAATTTTATTTTCGCAATAGAAAATGAGCAAAATTATTTACCATGTATTCTATGTAGTTTACGATAGTGCTAAAAAATTTATTTTCAATAATCATAAAATTACTATTGTTTTCTAAAAAAATTATTTTATTTATTTTCTATTCATTTATTTATTTTCTAAAATAAAATATAAAATTATTTTTATTTTTCACCTATCTTTACTCACATTCTTTTATATTATTACTATTTTTTTTTCAATAACCATAAAATAGCTATTTTCATATAAAACATTTATGAACTGATTTCAAAATTGATGTGGACTGTGGCAACTGTTAAATTGCCCAATTTATACAATGACAAAAAACAAATATAATGCTATCTAGTTCATTGTATTTCAAAATAAAAATTGAATTATTGTCACCAACAACTGAAGATTAAATCTCGTTTCAATTGATCCTGAACGTTGAAATCAAATCTCTCCTGAAACCAATTATATACAGGGAGAACCAAAATTCTCTATACATTGTGTAAATTGTCTTTTTTTTTCTCCCTGACTTCCAAGGGCCTTTGCATGTAGACTTTGAGACACCCTGTAAGTGTATATCTTCCTATGTATGGAGACTTTTGAAACATCCTGTATATTTTATTATTCCCTCAAATCCCAAAAAGTCACCAAAAAAATAAAAATAAAAATGTCAAAAAAAGACGTCAAAAAAATACAAGGAAAAAGTAAAAACAAAGAAATAAAAAATAAATAACAAAAATAAAAGTAAAAATTTGTTGTGTTTTTTTTTTGACGTCTTTTATCATTTTTCTTGTTTTTTTACTTTTTTCCTTTGACTTTTTGCCTACAATCAACTTTTGAGACACCCCATATATTTTAATATAAACTAATATATTTTAATATATTACCAGATAGTACTGTATTACCATTTATTAGTGAAATATTATTGATATTACAATTTTATTATTATTATTATTATTATTATTATTATTATTATTATTATTGAATATTATCTAAAGAGAAAGTAACGCCATTTAGTGTCATATTACTGTACATCACTAACAAAATACCGAGACGAAAAATACCATACCAATAAAATTTCACAATTTCAACTCTTATGCCAAGAATTAAAACCCAATTTTAATACTTTTACTGCTTTTACTAAAACATTTAAAACCAAACAGATTTGAGAGATGGTACATTGACCAGACACAAAAAAAAGTCAATTTATCGAACGCACTATAAAAAAAAACACCAACAAAAACCAACTAAATCATAGTCTCTCATATTTCACAATTGATGACACGCGATTCCAAATCTCGAATCTTTAATTACTGGAATCAACTTCTTTTTTTCCCAAGAGACCAATTTCTTAATTTAGAGTTTAATCTGGTCAATGACGCATCTTCTTCGATTCGATTCCAGGTGCCAACCGAAAATGTCGAGAACTCTGAATCCTTTTAACTATTAATAAAAATAACAACGAAACAATTTATAACGTGGACAGGGACAACTTTTATTTTAGAACACAACCTTTTCCAAATATAAAACAACGTCCCACCAAAAAAAAAACAAAATTCTCGACGACCGTCCTGGTTTCCTAAGTTTCTTCAACTCACTTTTTTTTGAAGCCAACTTAAAGTATTTAATTCTGTATACAACGAGTTTAGAGACTCGTTATGAGAACAACTCGTTGTACGAACTTCACCTAACAAAGTGCTTCATTTAAATATAGGAGAATGTGAACTTTTGCTATGTTAGCTCTCTTGAGTCTATGGTACTACTGAATTATACAACAGTATAGCACATTTAATATATATCTCTATAGCAAAATAAACTTAGTACATGATACCAATTAATCATAGTGTGTGCGTGTGTTTATTTGTTCTATGAGATAAAAGATAAGGGTCAAATTTAACAACCACGATGGAAATGGAATATTAAAGCGACGTAGTAGTTATTATACGTTTTGTTTATTTCATGAAAAAAATAGATTAAATTGTTCCATGTATTATTGCACTTGAACATGTTTTTATATTATATTATGAAAATAATTACAAAAATATTCTGGTATATTATATTTTATTTTAATATTTTTTTTAGTATATAGTTCATGATGTATAACTTTTACATCAATTTCTTTCAGTATGGACATATTTTAATGTCATTTCAAAATACTTCACTAAATAAAAACTTATGTATTTCACTAAATAAAAACTAAATTAATAAAAATCTATGATTTTGTTACTATTACTATGAGTAGTAGTGAACAAAATGACAGATTGTTAATTTATTTTTCGTAAAAATTAGTTTTAACATTTGTTTATTTAATAAAATAATAAATAAAATATTAAATAAAATGAAAAATAACGTTAAAATTACAAATACAATATTATTATTATTATTTTTAATTATAAAATCTATAAACTATAATATATAACCACAATTGAAATAAATGAAGAATTAAATTATAGACATTTTTGGCAGAAAAAGCAGACTTGATACTTTCAAAATACCTTCAAAATATACTTACTACTTGTCTACTTATTATGTCTCATATATCTCAATACTCATATTACGTAATGTTTATTACTATTATTAGGTTTTAAAAATTCTTACATGTACTCATAACTTTTAACTATTTTTATAGTTATAAAGGATACAGTAAAAATAATACCAATAATAATGATAATAAAACTGGAATTTTTAGTTAGAATTACAAATAAGAACATCAACAACAACAGCCATTTTGTAGTTGCCTTTTTAAAATGTTTATTAATATTTCAAACCAACAATATCTGTCAACCCAAATTCAAAATAAAAACACATAGACATAGTCCAGACAGCCAGCATAAAAAAATATGAAAACCCTCCCTAAAAAAAAAAGAGAACAGAAAACACTCCACCAATAAAAACAACATTCAGACCGAAAATGCCATTTCCTCACTCCTCACATTTCCTCATTCACTATCCAATAATGAAAATTAGAAAATAAGACAATTAATTTACCTGTTTCGATGGTACGTTTAGGAATCGAATTCTCGTGATTATTAGCCATCGTCAACATCAAATGGCCTCTTATAAGTTTTTGTTTGGTTATTTTTTTTTCAACACACGAAAAATTCCAGCGGTTGTTACTGTTACTTCAAAGGGTTTCAAATAGTGAACTGAAATTCTGCGTTTCTTCTTCGCGTTTACCTTTTGGCGGCAGTTGTGACTATATCAAACTTTTCTGCGTCACCAACGGTTAATTAATCATCATGTTGATGATGAAAATAACCGGTGTGTCCAGCACGAGGTATCGTGGGCATAATGGCTAAGACACGGAACGTGTGTTTGACAAAATAAAAATGATGAAAAAAAAAAAGTTGTTTATTTTTGAAGTCACCGCTTCATGTACAGAGGGCACTAGTTGCTGGAAAACGCTTTCTGTTGCGAACTTAACTTTCCCAATGCTAAATGCTAGTCTGCCAGTGCTGAATGGTAGTCTGCCAATGCTATAATGCTGAATTTGTGGAATTAATTTTTATTTTTGGAAATTAAAAAAAAATATACTCATTTGAAAAAATAAAGTCACTTTACTTTAAAACTATTAAAAAAAAAACACTAATTTTCTTTTGCAAACTCAATGTTAAATGTTGATATTTTTAATACGAATGTAAAAAAATGCCAATATTTTTAATGTTAATGTAAAAACTAAAAAATGCTATTTTGTTTTAAATATAAAAAAACTGTTAATTTTTTTTTAGTTACTTAATTATGTAGTTAACTATGAATTTTATTTTGCAAACTTAACTGCTAGTCTGCCAATGTTCATTTTTCAATACTAATGCAAAGAAATTCTGATTTTTAACAATAAATTTAATATTTTTTATTTGAAAAAAACAAAAAATAATTTATTTAAAAAATTGAAGTCACTTTACTTTAAAACCATTAAAAAAAACACACCCAATTTTTATTTTTGAATTTATTTCTTAAAATTCAACCAATGTCGATTCTATAATAAATCTTCTGCCTAACACATCTTTGCCAATACAGTAATGCTATTTCTTTGACGCTGATGTAAATGCTAAAATAGTTTCTTCTTTTGGAAATAAAACTTTCAATTTCTTTTTTTACAATTCTGACAAACTTAGTCACTTTTACTTTAAAACTAACCACAAAAAAAACTTCCCAATTTTATTCTTGGACTTATTATGTAAACGTCCAATGAATGTCGATTCTAAATAAACCGATTCTTAGAAACATTGAAAGTCCATCCAAACAGTACATGTTCTAATACCTAAAAGTTTACAAATCCCCTTTTTAAAGACTTTGGTATTCTAAAGACCAGACAAGAAATATTCAAAATACAGTACTTGAATACAATGTCCAAACAAAAAGCCTAAAATACAACTTTTTGGCTTTTACCAAAAATATTGACTTTAACTGAAATTCCCTTCTTGAAGACTGGTAGTATAAAGAACAGACACGATGTCCGAAATACTGGGATCTTTGTGTCTAAAAAAAGTGCCTGCAAAAATAAAATAAAATTTAACGACTTAATGCCTTTATCATTACCAATAACTACCGGGTTATTACTTTTCAACCTGTAAAATCGAAATATCGTCTTACCAAGTCAAGTTTCTTTTGAATACCATTGCATCCAAATGACCAGGCTCTAAAAAACATTTAAAATGAAAGTTTTCTTTAAATTAAAAAAAATATTAAACTTATTTCATCAAAAAAAAATTGTCTTTTACAAAAATTTGATTTTTGAATTTCTACAGAAATTCGATTTTTGAATTTCTACAGAAATTCGATTTTTGAATTTCTACAGAAATTCGATTAAAACATTTTTTTGCATCGACAAAATCTATTGAAAACAATGAATTTCAATGAAAATTGCAACTTGAAAACATTGGTATTCTGAAGAACAAACTGAAATTAACTGATGAAATTTCATGTAGGTGGCACTACAAAAATAAAATTAAATAAATAAAATTCAGCCATAAATGTTAGCATATGTAGGTGTAAGAGAAAAGCCATTAACACATTGTGTTGTTATTACCAACAACAATTGAAGCACTCAAAACTAAAAATCGTTAAGTCAAGAGATTTTCACCAATATGTTCAAAGCCAATTAACAACTTTTAATTTTGAGAGCCTCAGTTTTAACTAAAATACTTTTTAGTTAATAGTTTAACTATAGTGATGCTGATCTATATAAATGAACAATCAACTTGAAACAAGTACAAAAAGAAAATTAAAAGCTTAATAACTTGTAAATTTAGCACCGTGTCTAATAGCAAAAATAAAAATGTCAACTGACAAATAAAATGCACGTTATATAAATTTAAACTTAGTTGAGCCAACAGAAACATAGTTGTATAATCGTTGAACGTGGAATGTAGCATTATTTCTATAAAAAAAAATGAGAAGTATAAAAATAAAATTCTCCATAATAATACAAATTCAAAACATTACTTGCAAAACCTTAGATAAAAAAAAATAAATGAAGCAGAAATTAGTACATTTATCAAACTCTGAAAATGAGCATAATTGACAATGAAACTCGTCAAGTTGTGAAAACTTCATTGTCGAAACACAAACATGAGATCACCTAGAAAAAAAATAATTGAAACATTAGTACAATTAATAGAACTCTGAGAATGAACTTCTTTGGTTGCGTAAAACATGTGTCAAGTTGTGAAAAGTTCATTGTCGAAACCTAAGAATGGTGTGAATTAATTTGTTTCGGAACGATCAGTCCTTCCATTCAAAACCTGTGAAGAACTGTTGGGATTACCAAAAAAAAAAAAATAGAACAATCGAAACATCTGGAAATTTTATAACGACACATTTTTCCAATAAACTTAATTGTATTACTGTCTGTGGGTTGATGAACTGCCAGGTTTCATCTTTTTGCTTTGTTATGCTTACACCTGCCAAAACACATAAATAAATAACAGAAAAAAAGTATCTCACAACATCAATTGTTTCACTTACAATCTTTCTAGAAAACAGAATCTGCTGCCAAGCATTAGTCACTTAAAAAAAAAGGATGTTCTTCAAAATGTTTTCATAAGATACAGTTAAGAAAACACAAATGTATCAAAAAAAAGAGAAACTAATATAAACACGAATTTTGAAGTCTGTATCTGTCAATAGATGTCGCCCTATGTCTAAACTCACTTCTATATAAATCGATGTATGATACAGTATTTTGAATTCAGTATTTGTCATAAGAGCTTGTTACCAGAGATCAATATATAGGAAACTAATATAAAAACGTATTTTGAAATCAGTATTTGTCACCAGATGTCGCTATATAAGAAACTAATATACAGCATTTGACACCAGATGTCGCACACTAGGGATCTGTCCCTTTAGTTCACCTACAGTGATTTTATGAGTCCATTGTTGACGGCTGCTTGTTGCATTTACTTTTTTTTTAACTAACCCGGTAACTATGGGTATAGATTAGTTAAAAAAGACAAGACATTTCACCACCACTTTTGCTGTCAGATAGTAGACTCACTAAGCACAGGTGAACTATACTCCATTTCAGGTTGATAAAGCAGCGCTGAATCAGTTACAAGCCAAACACCAATCAGGGACCGAAAACGCCTTTCGGCTTTCACTTTGTATCCTTACGAGCCTTAAGTTACCCTGGGAAAGTAGAGCCTAGGGAGGGACTATATTTGACTAGTAGCAGAAGACGAGGTGTGAACCGGTTTCCTAACTGATTCAATGCTGCTGTATAAACCTGAAATGGAGTATAGAGAGAAAGGTCCGAAACTAGTATCAATACAAATTTTGGTGACATACTAAATTTCAGATGTCGCCTTATGTTTCAACTCACCAGTGAAACTAATATAAAGCCTGAAACAAACACAAACATGCACTGTACATCTTATTTTATCCATGATAAAAGTTCTATCATGTTTATTACTCGTTTTCACATATGGCACAGATTGATCGACATAAAAACGTTTTCTATAAGGAAAAAACAAAACAAAAAACAAAAACTACCAGTACTTTGCATACATTTACAATACATTTGATTATGTCAAGTTAAATATATAACTTATTTTCTTTCACAATGCATTACACATAAAAATAAAAATTAATTTAAGAAACACAAAAAACAAACAAACTAGAACCATCTGTGAAGCCATTCTGGAAACGTTTTACAATCATATCATTTTTTTTTTCCAAACGTTGAACATTTACACTATAGTATAAGAAAAACAAAAATATATAAAAACAAAAAAGGGAATGTAAAATATTTTTTTTGATACATGTATAGCTTATTCTTTGGTTAGTATTGCTGCTCAATTTTTTTTCTAAAAATGGCTAACAAAAAATCAAAAAAAAATAATAATCACAGCTATTACTGTACACTGTAAAACAGTCCTCCACAATCGCCATCATCATCACGCTATTCCGTTATTCAAAGCGTCAAACACCATGGTTTTGTACCAATAATGATAAAATTACATCTGCGACATAATTTTTACCAACTGAACCAATAATACTCATAAAACGTATAATCTCGTTCCCTTTGTTTTTTTTCCAAAAGGATTAAAGCTACAGATCTTCGGCACGTACATTTCTAAAACTAAACAAAAAGTAAATAAATAAAACAAAAGAAGGATATATACCCCATGTTCTAATACTGAAGTGATATAAATACACGTTTGTAGGATTCACACGACAGAAGTCGCTTGTGATCATATTGCGAAGCTGCTCGATTAAGCTGGGTTTTTGATGTCGAAACATCTTAGTGCTCACCCCTCGTGGTCCCATGTGATTTTTTCGTCACTCGAGTGGAAAAGATCACATTCTTTGTGAGGTCATCGCACATGGGACCGTAAAAAGCATCAATAAACGGCTAAGATGTTTTCAACATAACCACGAGTGTACTAATTGGACTCACTTGCTTTTTATCGATTTCAAAATTCTAAAACAATTTATAAGCAAAATGATTACGACATATTTAAGCTGCAAGAAAAGTTTTGTACGATGTCTGTAGATGCCGGGATTTCATGGTAATGATTGAATCACTGTCGTTCGGCTTGTTTTTAGTTTAGGCCTACTTGAATAGTGAAAAGACGAACACAAATGTCTACATTGAAGATACGCTTAATATACAGGATGTTCCTGAAAGTTTGTCAGATTTTAACCACAGATGTCACGCATCGAAATATAGCAAAGAAGCCATATAAACATGGGTCCGGAAATGCATATCTACAGCGACTGATATCATACGCCTATGCATTTACGTGAATTCACCTCGACTCAGCTTGGAAGAGAAGCATTTCCGGATCTATGTTTATATGGACTTTTGTGCTGCATTTCGATGCATAGCATCTGTGGTTAAAATTTGACTAAACCATGCAAGAACATTCTGTATATACAACAAAAAATCATCCAATTATCCAACATTAATGAACAGAACTTATTTTTCGTTTCATAATAAAAGATATTTCGCATTGAACATGGGGTATACTCACTTACTAAACACTTGCTGCAAACAAATTTTTTTACAGCATTCATCGTTATACATTTAAAATCATTTAAAAAAAAATTCTAACTCTTAATTCAAGGTACATCAGTTTGTTTCCACAATTCTCAATCGAAACAAAACAAAAACAAAAGCTAAATAACGACAAATGAGAATTTCGTTCAACAAAAATGCATTTGTAATACAATGTGTATAGTTGGAATTTTTTACGCTATGTAAAAAAAACAAGCTGCAAATAAACGCATTTTTAACAATAAAATAAATATTAAACTAATAATTTGTATCATGATTTACCATGATTAAAACATAGCTAATCAACACATTCAATTACAAAAATAAAATAAAATAAAAGCCAAAAAATTCCACATTTCTCCTGAACGCATAATATCCTACATAACTCAAAACGCTAGATATCGCTAAAATAAAATCGGTGATACGATGGTTTATAAACCGTTTGGAAAATACAGCTTAACAATTTTTTTGTTGCATTAAAATTTTTTCAAGAACACACTTTATATATACAATATTTTGGAATTGATGTTTGCGTCACCAGGTGTCGCCCTATGTCTCCCTACGACTCGCACAAGTTTCGTCACCAGGTGTCGCCTTATGACTCGCACTAGCATCTCGTTTACCAGTGATGCTATTATAAAGTGTGTACAAATATTGTAATATGACGGTATAAGTTTGGCATAACAAATATTTTCCATTGGATATTACACTTCAGCGAAATGCAGATTTTTCAAAAAATCAAATCAATACACTTTCATGGTTTGAACTCATAAAAACAAATACACAAGTTGAGAGTGAAAAAAAGCACTAAAAAATTAAATAAAAAACAAAATCAGAAAAAAAAGGACTTAAATCTCCATTTCATCACGTAAAAAAATATAGCCTTTGGGTTTAAAACCCCTATTCCTAAAATCTATGAAAAATACCGACAGCATCATAAGAGACATACAAAAAACTCGACTCTACCATATACAAAATGTTGATTTGTAAAATCTACTCGGTGATGTAGTGAAGTGAAAATACTAACGTATATACCTTTCTCTCTCTCTCTCTCTCTCTCTCGCATGAAACATATATTATTAGAGTATATAATTTGATAGTGCCTATTTTAATTAATATTTGTTTTTCTCAGAAATGTAGCTTCGAGAAGCTGTATAAAGAAATCCAAAGAGAATGAAGCGGATACTAAAAAGTGTCTATTTACAGAGAAGATACGGTTATTATGTAACACACTTTTCTAATAAATACATCATTATTATTATTATGATTATTATTAATATTATTGTTTAAAAGGTTTTTTTAGAGGATTTTCTGCTATACATGTTTTTTTTTTTGTTCACACACAATGATAATATTGAAAAAAAAAATTCTTCCATTTTCTTCAAAAACCTTGTCTAGGCCAACGTTAGATTAAGTTCTTGAGACGCATGTCCGTGCAAAATAAAAAATGATCGATCGAAAAACAGAACGATCCAAAACAAAAATAATGAAAAAAAAAAACCAAATGGCCAGTTTTTCTTTCTATTATCGGTGTATATCAAAACCAAAAAATATATATATCAACATGGAGGAGGAGCAAGAGTGAATATGTGACATGGTACGATATTAATTTTTGTTTTTTTTTAAGTTTTTCACGCGCCGAAAAGGATGAAAAGCGGGGGATTGTGAAAAAAAATGCATGTCGGAATGCATATCAAAAATTTTCATTATGATCGCACGTTAAAAAAAAAATTTTTTTTTCGCACGTCAAGAAATTTTTTTTTTTCGTTTTCCAAGATGGCGGAAGTATCAAAAACTGAGAAACGTATTCGTTTCACACAACACGCACACTTACGTAAAAAAAAATTTCAAAACCAAAAAATAGCGAGGAGTAAAAAACTGAGCATGTAACTTTCAGCAAAAAATTCTTAGTAAATTATTTGTTTGTATATGTCTTATCCATGGATGTCTTGTATTGAATTTGGTCCTTTGTTATTATGCGGTTTTGATTTGCTGGCAGTAAGCGGCGGCGTAGCTGCTCCAATTCGCGGCGGAGTCGGGGGTGCGATCATTCCGCCCATCAACGACATGGTGGGGCTCATCAGCGGTGTGGTCGGGTTGCTCGACGGAGTTAGGTAATAGTGATGGTTCGGAGATTCGGGTGTGATCAGGCCGGACGACATGTTGCAGTTGGCAATGGGCGAACAGGCGTTCTTCTTCAACGGTATCGGCGGGGGCATGTTGACGAGGGATTTGGGAGACAGGCTTAAAGACGACGACATTTCGGGCGTCGTAGATCTCGAGCATTCGCAATCCACGCTTATGTCCACGGAATGGAAATCTCCGACCGACAACGTAGGGGCCGAGTTCTGTTTGCCAAAAAAATGAAAAAACGTCGAACGCATTTTCTGTGAAACGCTTTAGATCGGGTTCTCAATGACAAAAAAAAATACAAAAGAGAGATTGTACTGGGTGTCCCATAATTCATAAGACCATTTCTTTTTTATTAAAACTTCATTTTTAATTTTATTTTTCATTTTCCTTCACAACAACTACAACAATTTTTTTTTAGGTAAACTTTTACTTTAAGTTGGTGGGTGGAGTTTAGGTAAATTCTCGTTAAGATGAATGTACTGTAATACTTTAATGTTGTTGTATGTTCTAACTAACCTAGCCTGATAATATATATAAATATTAGATTACGTAAGGTAAAGGCAACATTAAAATCTTTAATTTATCTTAACAATACTTTTCCTAAACTCCCGCCACCAACCTAAAGTGAAACCATTTTATTATAAACCCACCATTATTGCTTTTAGTATGTTTTTACAACAAACAAAAAAACAAGAGAAAATTGGTTCAACCTTTATTTTCAACTTCCACACATTTAAGATTAAATGTCAACAATGAAAGTTTACCAATTGAAAGTTGAACCAAATTTTGCTTGCAATTTTGTAAAAATAGCAATTGCCTTTTAATAACGTGAACGAAAAATGAAAAACAAAAATAAAAAACACAAAACTACAAGTGTAACAGAAACGAATGAACGAGTGATGAATTACGGGACACCCAGTATAATATTTCATCGACAGCATATTATTAGCAACAACGGATAAATGTGGATATCCTTTAAATTCCTACCAATTTAGATCTCCAGTTGAGGCTACAGCTAACCATTTGAATTGTGTGTGTGTGTGTGCCGAACGTATGCAAATCATATCATACTTTTAAACTATGGGGAATGCGAAATAACAAGTGGATGATGAAAAACAAATTATTCACAAATAACGGGCACACAACCTTTGAATATAAAAAATTTGGAATACTACGTTGTAAACTGTTTTCAAATTGTTTCCTATTAACAACTATTAAGAAAATCAATTACCTTCTTCAAGAGCCTTTTAGGCAGAGCGGGTGGAGGTTCTTCGGATAATGCCGTCGTCGTTGCCCTGCGTTCTGCACCGACAAACAAAACAACAGTCAAAAAAATTCCGTACATAGTTAATTACGTTAGGATGGGAACTCTTTTGATATTTCAAAACAAAAAGTCGTACCATTCACGCGAGGTGGTAAAGGAGGAGCTTCTTCAATCGAGCTCGAACTTTCGGACCAACTGTTGCGAAGAGCATCTCCCGTCGAGTGGCTGTATTTGCAGGGAAGTTTAGGACTAGATGTTTTACTTCGTGTGTGACTTTTCTGCGACATTCTTAAAGCTGCAAAACACATAAAAAAAAAGCAGTGTTAAAAACTGAACTTATTACCCACTTCAATTTCAAACTTGTATTTTTTTGTACCTGCTTCATCGTTGATCTCCCTGCTGGACATACTTAAATCATTACCACCTCTTTTGTCTTGACTTCTGGAGAGACGCTCCATACCAGCAACCTGTTTAAAAACAAAATAAAAACAAAACATTCGTCAAAATTGATTAAAAAAAACATGAACTTTCAGAAAAATTTTTTTCCCACTATCACACTTTTTGAAATAATTAACTTCCACATATTTTTCTAAAATAAATTAAATATTTATTAATGTGGCTGCTTAATTTCGAATGTTGAAAATATAAACAATCAATATACAGTGGAATCCAATTAATATAATCACAATTAATGTTATCATACATAACCAGTGGTCCCAGAACACTGATTAATGTTCTTTTATCCATGTTATCAGCCGTTTATTATTATCAAAAGGCACTAAAATCTCAAAGTGATCATAATAACCAGATTCCACTGTATATGTACAAATTCATATTTAAAAAATAAAAATTCACTATATATGGATTTCATGATTTGTTTTCTAAGTCACTCCCCCAACGTTGTAATTTATCTTAAAATTTTCAAAATAAATAATAACTGGAAAAAAAAAATTAAGCAATAAAAACTAAGACTGAAATTGCAAATGCAAGTGCAATTATGACCGGTTAGAACTAGATCTACAAGTGAGTGGTTCGTCATACTGGGAACAATAATAGTATATAGTTGTCCCAAGCAGGGAAAGTTAGGTGGACATTAGTTAAGTGGCGACTTATTTTCTTTCCTAAACCAAACAATACACATACACTTGACTAGACACGTGGTGAGTACCTTGGGATCAGTGGGAGTTCCAGGCAAGATTGCTGACCAGGGTCGAGAAGGCACGAGTTGAGTGAAAGCAGACACTCCCTTGTAGGGAGCAGAAGTTGGCGTGAGAAGGCAGTTGCGTTCGTACCAATCCTGCAAAGCAGGATAACGGACGAGAGCGTGCAGTTAGTATGGAAACAACACAACTAGACGTGCTCGTTATTAAATAAAAAAGTAGGCGGTGAAGATGGGATGTGGTACGGCGTTAGGTGTCACTGATCTATTTGCCATTACATACACATGCACTAGTGAACAACTTGAAACAAAATATACCAAAAAATAAAGGTAAATGAAATAAAAATTACAACCATATTGCGATATATCTAAAATGTTTTGTACAAAAATAAATTAAAATTTTCAACAACAACAACAACAACAACAACAAAAAAGTCGATAAATAACACTACCTCCGTCCCAAATTGTGGTAACCGTTTTTTTGTGAAATTTTCTGATTATGGGTGGTTGTAGGAAATAATACATTTTTATTGGCTTGTTGTAATCTAAACGTGGTCAAGATTATTTCTATACATAGCGTAGAAATAATCTTGACGTGGTGCTCTTTCGGATACGTAAATCAGTTGGAATAACTCACAATTCAAAATGGCACGCATTTGCGCTGCGACTTTAATGATGAACACGTGGCCTCAGAAAATTGTGGTTCACATAATAGAGACAAAAAATCTAAACAGTTTTAGCTAAGCTAAGAAAGCTAAAAATTAGTTAGAAATTTCGTGGGCTGAAAAATTCGCGTAAATAAAAACAAAACAAGAAAACCCATAAAACATGATAACGTATAAATCATGACGTTCCGTTATAACTAACGTCTGTAACTGGAACTTTCGTAAATCCTGTGTAAATTTTACTAAGGGTTGGAAAAATTGAATTGTATGCACAATACTTTTTTTTTTTGGCCTTTATTTTTCATATAACATGAAAATTAAAAACCGAGCATGTTTCGAAGCGCTAGGATCCATACTCAGCAGTTGCAAAATTTGAAAATAAATAATACAAAAAATTCATTCGTGTTATCACAATTGATAAAAAACTGGCGGTGGGGCAAGGTTTTCGAATTTACCAATTGTGCTATTAACACCAACAATTTTTTTGTATTATCCATTTTGCAACAAGCAACTGGTGAAAATGGAGCCCAACGCTCCGAAACACATCCAGTGTTCAATTTTCATCTATATTACTAAAATCGTCATGCGACGTCAATATCGATGTTGAAACTCGAGTACTTTGTTCCCCCTTACATCTACATTGGTATGCATCCTAAATTTGACCATGGACTGTACCATTTCTTGGTCAACCGTCACTTGCGACGGGAATGGCACACTAGTGTGTTATATAAAAGAAAATAAAAAACAAAAGAAATTGTGCACACAATTCAATTTTTCGTATCATTTAAACAAATTTTGCCGAAAAATTTTCAACAAAAGCTATTTTCAAAGAACTTTTTTTCTCCACAATTTACTAAAAAGTGCCGTAAAAAAATAACATACCATAGGTTTGCTGTAAATATCTTCATCCGATGGCGGATCTTCCGGAATCAACTGGCCGTATACGCTGCTCCCTGAACTGGACGAGCGATTGCTTGAAGGTTCCATCGGCACCAATTTTTTATCCAATGGAATGGGTGGCAGCGGAGTGCTTACAGAACAAAAAATAATAATTATTATTAAATTATTATTATTATTATTATAATGTTAAAATGATTATTCTCAGAATGCATTCCAAAACTGTAATCAAGGAAAACGTCAAAAAGTACTTACTTTACAATGCTCATGCTCTTTTTGCTGTCCAATGTGTCGTGATCGTTCCGACGCAACGTAACTAAACGTGCCATATTTGGGGATCCCTTTAATATGAACCATGAAGAACGTTAACGTCAAACCAAAAATAAAATAAAAAGTAAAAATACATAAAAATATGACAAAAAAATATACTACACACAAATGTTTCGTATTTCAAGCAAAAAATTGTAAAGTACCGATTCTTTAATGTTTTGTTTCATCGTTTGAAAGCACTCGACGAGTCGTTTGTGCAAAGGTTGCACACTCTGTGGCGCTAGTCGACCATGAAGCGAAAGCCCACCTTCTAAAATATGCACCTACAGTGAAATTTACAAGTGAATGAATAAACAAGTACGAAAAGAAAAACGTGTTTTGACAAAAAAAAAACATGGTGAAACAATTAATCACCTGTTCGATTATCAAATTTTTCAACTGGTCGATACGATGAGCATGTTCAATGTGAGCAAGAGCGAAATCGGCACCGAAAAATGCTTCCTGATATTTGGAGATGCCCCCCATGACGGCAGCATCGATTATCCCTTGCAATCGCATGCTCAGCGGGTTTATGTTGCGTCTGGGGTCGGACGAATATTGAGCAATCAACTGCCGCAGTTGCTGGTTGACGTTGGCCATGGTCTCGCACGCGTATTCGATTGGGCTTATTTCTTGAATTTTCCGTTCGATCACTTCGAACCATCGCAAGATCCCTGGCAATGAGCTTGACGTCACCAGCGTTGTCCTCTCAATCCAGAGGTTCTGTCGAGAAAAAAAAAACAACAAAAATTGAATTCCAAAGAAAAAACAAAAAACACAAAACAAAATATACACGAATCGAAGTTGAAACCTTAAATTCGTTGTCACGGTTGATCGGTTCTTTAGGAACAGGTCGATCAAACTGGAATGTGCTGACATCGTTGACTAGATAAAAACTAGATATCTTCTCAGGAACATCGTGACCTTCGAACAGGATTCGATTTTCTGGAATGGGTCTAACGTTGCAAATTTGAATATCTATGCTATAATTAAGGTGTGGAAAACAATAAACTTTATGAAACATTGTTTTTTTTGTACACAAATCAAAAATGACAAATGAGAAAAAAATTAACCATAAATTAGTACAGATGGTTCCCAACGTACATAATACGTTCTACAACAACCCTTTACAATGAAACAGATTTGACGCTATGTGAAATTTTTATATTAATTAACCCACTCTGAAAGCCTAGACCAAGGTTGAAGTTTCCACCAAATATTGCCCAATCAAAGTGTGACACATGCCATTGGCCAATCAGGTGCAAGGCATGACATTGGCCAATTAGGTTCAAGTATTTGACAGTGTTGTGACTGTCATGCTACGAACAAACATAGTCTTCAAACTCGCTTTTAAACCGTGTGTGTAAATTTGTGAACTTAACAAAACAAATTATCGTCAACAGCGATTTCAAAGGATACACTGACAATCGGAGTTCATTATACTCTCATCAGGTGGCGTGTTTTTCATCAATATTTGAGCTGTAGGAAATTCGGTTTGCAACCGCTGAGTAAAAGCACCGATCCTTTCGTACTCCAATCCTCGATAAACGAACACTTTATTCTACAACAATTTACAACAATTTATTTTTTTTATAGTTCCGTTTAATTTTTGTGACGAGTGAATAATTGAGGGGTTGGGTGGAATAACGTCGTCGCTCAAAAAATGTACTTTTTTGAGAAAAAAAAACAAAACCTTCTGGCACTAACAAATTTAAAATTAAAATAAAATCCCTGTCAACTGTATAGTTATAGAAGGAAAATGAACAGGTTTTGCAAAAAAAAAAAAATTCATTAACTTAGGTTGACAGGCCTCAAGTTAGAAGCTAATTTAAAAACGCAATTATGCCGTTATTCTAAATATGGTGCTAATTTATAAATGCATTTGCGCCGTTTTTTCCAAAGGTCAGTATCTTTTCCACTGTTTTGGAAGCGAAACAAGCGAGTGAAACAACAAAAAATTTCTGATTTACAATAACCGCATTCCATATTGTTGCTTCAAAAAGATCTGAAAGTGCAAATTATAGGCAACCCAACGTCTTTACGCTATAGACTGGTCCAAAACAATTCGATATATGCATTTTAACGTAAGTTGATTTACGCCGTTTTTTCCACCCAACTCCTCAATTGAATCGTAGAACATTAATTTAAATATTTCACACTGTATTATTCTACATCACTGAAAATTATTTTACTACAAAAAAATCGTAACTTACTCGAACAAATAACGGAAAGCTCATGCCGTAAAAGCCAACTCTGAAGTACTCAGGTTCAGGCCTCAATTGTGTTAGAATATTATCAAAAAACTTTGCCTGAGTTCCCTAAACGTAAATCAACATAAAACATCATAAAAACAAGCAAAACCATGCAGCCGACAACATACAAGAAATGTCCAAAAAAAAATCCCAAATCAACTCACCAAAATATGACTTAGTTTGGTGTAATCAAATAATTTCTTTTCATAAAGTTCAGCAAGTTCTTTGCATAGTGGAATTCCTTTTTCCCAACACTAACAAGAAAAATAAACGAATCAATCGATATTTTAAACAAACGATTTCTTTTCCCGACACTCCATCGAGTTATCAAAACGAGCCGCAATATATCAAAAACGCACCTTTCCTTTATCGAAATAATCGATAATCTGTAAATAAAGCGTTTCCTTTCGCTGCCATTCGGGTTGCGCGGGATATCGCAAGTCAGCGTGTAGCACTCGATTCGTCCACGACAAATGATCGGCGTGCAGTTTCAGGGTGAACGCCGCTTCGGTGTAGTTCTCGGCCGGCAAATGCAAGTCGTGGAGTTTGTAGATGTAACGAATGTACATTTCTTTACGGTTTATCTCGTTCTTGTAGAAATTCTGATCCATTATGAAACGTAAAATAAAATAATGAAAAATTTGATTTAATAGAGAAATAAATTCACAATGTCGTATCATTACAATATTAACAATGGAATGGGTTCAACGTACCAGAAGATTGACTGTGCAACTCATACGTTTATCTCTGTTTTCGTCACCTTCCATGACGTTTCTGTTCAAATTCAAGATTTATTAATTTCACCAAATATCCTATATACAGTATAAATACACCGGATGTTCCTGAAAGGGCCAGTCGTATTTTAACCGCAGAAGCATCAAAACAAAGCAAAACAAGCAACTTTCTGCTTTGTTTTGAAGCATAGCAACTAGGGTTGAACTTTGACCACACCTTTTATTACAAACACCCTGTATAAAAAAAAATAAATCAAATATGAAACACAAAATAATTTCTCTTCACCTGTAATCGAGTAACCGTTCCAAAAGCCTGGTGACCGAATTGATAAACGCAATTCCGTTTTCCTTCCACGGTGGACTGTCGGTCTTAACCCTATCTAGTAATCTGAAAAAAAAAGACAACCACACAATGACATGCAACAAACAATCAATTGGTTAATCACATGATGATGATAAGTTGAAAACGTTCTCTAATTACTGAATTCTTTATCTCTGATAACAAATTTGATAATCAAATATTAATTACGACATCCAAAACAAAACATGCCACAACAACACACCAACACACACACACACATGACAATCATAATAATGCACTTACACTGAACTTAGATGTTCCCTGAAAGTCGATTTGCGAAGAAAAAATTAAGCATTAATATCACATTCACTTTTCAAAATAAGATATATTTAAAATTATAATTATTTCAGTACAATTAAATTTTTTCAATAAAAAAACTTTTCATTTAATTGTTCTCCAAAATTTATTTCAATAAAAGAAAATAATAATAATAATAATTTTTTGATCCGACCCAAATCCCGATTATTAAAGTTTCCAATTCATGCGTTCTCTCTTACGTTACAACACAAATACGCACATATACATATACATATACATATACATATACATATATATATATATATATATATATATATATATATTGTGAATATTACACAAACTTTGGTTAAAATGATTCAACTGTAGTATTATGCAAAAAAAATTAACGAAATCTAAAAAAGACCAACCAAAAAGATAAACGTTACTTACATTGTGTTGAACAGCTGGCGATATTCGTCGTCACCTTTGTTTTCACTCACCAAGATGTCCAGTTTGTCAATCAGTTCCGACTCGACCTTAAAGACAAATGTTCATACGTTCATAATTTAACTAGCTATATAAAATAAATGAGATATAAGCCAGATATTCACTAGATATATATATTTTGGCAATCCTCAAACCAATGTTTCCATGGCAACGAGCAATGCATATGGTTGTTACCTCTATAGCCATTAGCTGAGCAATTACCGTATTATGACGTTAACAACATGAATGTAATAAATGCGATTTTAGTAACATGAAATATGTCGCCCCCTGGGGATTTTGGACGAGATTACTTTCAGCGTAACCACATTACGTGAAATAAACCATAAAATGAACGCAACATCAGCGTACCTGTTTAAAATTTCCTTTGACTCGTTGCTCGCAGTCCATCATGTCAAAAAAGATCGGTAGCGTCGCTTTGCGTAACTCGATTTCCGGTACCAACGTCACTTCGAGAAATGGTCCGACCATCGATGGAGTGAAATTGATTTTGTGTTCACCTGTTAACAATTTTTTCAACCGATCGATTCAAAAATTGATCAGTTTAAAGTTATCCACAGAAATATTTTTATTAATTTTAAACCGGAAAAAAAACAAAAACAACTTTTTCTCACCCAAGTCGGACCACATCAACAGAATTTGGAATCCCATCAGAACGCGCATGTCGCCGTATTTTTCTTTGATCTTTTCCCGCTTGACGACTGAAAAGTTTTCCAGCTGAAGAGCCGGTTGGGTCAAAAACGCAACCGCCAAGTTGAAATAATTGTTCCACAACTGCGATTACGATACAAAAAAAAATACAATGTAAAAAAAAATTATTTTACAAACCAATTCGCATAAAAATTGAATGAAAGAATGAAAATGAAAATCGATCGTGCAGTGAACCCTTGGTAACGTACTTGATCGTCAAAAGCACTACCGCTCAAGAAATGCAAGTTGAGCAGCTGAGAAAATTCTTGCAACGCCGTCAAAATAACGCTACACAAAAGAAAATTATGCTTGTAAATAAGTGAAAACATATATATACACAGTGGAATCTGATTATTATAATCAAGAGTTATAATAATCATTGATTTCAACACTGTTGTTTTCTTATCCACTATTTAAGGTCATTTATTTGGATCAAAAATGCACTAGTCCCAAAGTGATCGTAATAACCACTGTATAAAAAAATACACAGAATAAACTATAATAAAAGTACAAAAAAACTTGCAAAATTACTTATTAGTGACCATCTTGATGACCATCCAATCCTTGGGAAAGACATCCTGCCGGACAAGATCACGAAACACGGAGAAGACTCGAAGAAGAAACTCTTTCATCACTCTTTTGTCCAGCGTGTTCTCGTCCCACAAGGAACGGTAATGATATTCGTTCATTAGATGCAAAAGCGTGATGAGGCACGCTACAAGCTGTCCCTGCAGTGAACAAATGAACGCCATTCAAACTACCGTATTTTCGTGAACATAAGACACTCAACTACTAGATGCGACTTTTAGGGGTTTGAGTGGAAAAATGAATTATATGAAACAAAACTAACATCTGTCAATCTAACGATGGCACTTTTTCTCAAAATTAATTTGCAAAAAATATCAATCAAAAACAGAACTCACCGCACTCATTCTGTCAATGCTCAGTACTGTTTGGATCAAAACATCGAGAATGGTGGTTACAATGATATGGACCTCATGATGAATACAATTATCAATCTAGAATCGTCACCAAAAAAAATTTAAAATGTTATTAAGATTTATTTATCAAGCGTTTATAAATTTGTAAAAGGTGTTCCAAAAGTCATCGCTCCATTTGTTTTTTTTATCATCACTTTATTATTCTAACACTAACCTTTCCTTGTTCCAAGGTTTTCTGCTCCTTATAAAGTAGATTCAAAATTTCTCCTAATATTTCAGCGCACAACTTCAGCTCTTGACGTTGCATAAAATGAAGTTTCAGGTGCTTTGTACACATTTGCAACAACAATATCCTTGAATCTACGTGAAATATAAAAATAAATTACGATAAAACATTGATTTCACCACAAACTGTAATCGCAAAATCAAATATCTTAAAAGTTTTCTACAACACTTTTGGAGTTGTTCTTAAGTGTTCCATTTCATCCTACGTTTCGATCACGATAATTCCCAAAAAGATTCATCTTAAGCAACTTTATGCCACTGAAAAAAATATTCAAAATCTATTCACCAAACTCCTGGAATAATTTGCTGTGAATCGTCTCCTTGATGAAATGCAATTTGGCTTGAATCAACTGAGAAGGCGAGTCCTGGGGAAGGCTATCAACAAGACTGTTAACGTATTCCGCAATCTCCTTCACCGGTAAAACCAACAGCAGCTGATCGTAGGAATGACTGAACGAATTCAACAACGCCATCTGCAAATTTCAAAACATTAAAAAAAGAATATAAATATTCAGCAGCATCTACAGGGTGTTCTTAAAAAATCTAGTCGACTTTTAACGACTGAGGTTAAAATTTGGGTGAACCATTCAGGAACACCCTGTATAATGATAATAGGTTACAATTTCACTTTTTCGAACCTGCGTAGGAAGAATAGCATTATTGCCGACCGAGAGCAATTTGCTAAACGACAGAAACAAGCCTTCGATGTCGGAATGAAACGAATCTTTGTTCTGGCCTCCCATTGCTCTCGAGTAAAGTAAACGTGACTGGATGATGAACTTAATGATATATTCCAGAGACTATAAACAAATATTTTTTCATATTATTATTTTAAAAATCAATCATTAACATGAATCCACATTCAGCATGAACTGCGTTAAATCAATCAAAACGTACTTTGAAACATTTTAATGTGGTATCCTGTTGGTCTGTGGAAGGCACCAAATCCGCATATTTCTGTACACACATCATTAATCCCCTAAAAAGTGTTTTAAACAATTTATAATTGAAAAAAAAAAACAAACAAAAAACGATTTGTCAAATATACCAAATATGTCAAATATATTCGACTCTTAAGTGAAAAATAAAATCTTTGAAAAAATACATGCTTACTTGTAAACTAAAGCCGCTGCAAAATGGCCCGTGATGTACGTATCCATGACCGATTTGAAATGTTGAAATTTACTGTCATCGAGCAGGCTAAAAATGCTTACCTATGAAAAATAAAATCTATTTACTTAATTTCTACATTAAAAATACAAAGACTACTAATCAAGCCGAATACTAAACAAAATAACGAGAGATGAATCACATCTCATCCTTACCAACGCATGGAAGACTTGACCGGAATGTAATGTCAAACTGCCATCACTCGACGCAAACATTGCAAACAAAGCGTCCAAAATGTCTTGTAAAAACTACATGCAAAAGATATTTTTCGTCAGAAATTGTCTTCATACAATCGACAAATATTTAATAAAATAATTCACTTCATCTCAAAAATCTTTTTTATTAATCAATATTTTATTAATTTTGATTTTGTTGTTTATTTTACTAAAAATAAAAGTTAAAATTTGGTTCAAGCTCAATTTTAACTTCATGAGAAGTTGAAATTGAAGTTTGAACCAAATTTCGCTTTTGTTTTGTATTTTGTTGTTTTGTTATTTTTTTGGTGTAAAATGACACCCAAGTTAATAAAAGTGAGTAATAAGAAATTTACGAGTTGCTTTTTTTTTAATAATATGAAAGAAAATAAGTCATGAAATAAAAAAAGTTACAATAAAAATAAATAAAGTAATAAATTTTGGATCACCCCATATATATATTAAAAAAAACAAAAAAGACAAAAAAAATACACACCTTGACTATTTCTTCGCCACCAAGCTTCATCACTTTGTTGAGAGTTTCTTGAATTCTTTCCGGATGTGCTTTCCATTTTAGCAATGAGAGTAAATCAGCTAACCATTCCAAATTTGGTGAACATGAAAAATAAAATCTATGGTATAAAATGCGTCCTACATTCACGAAAATGCAGTAGTTTCTGATTCAGTTCACGTTACAAATTTCTTGGAAATCGCACAAATCGATGACGTAAAGTAGTCGTACCGTTTTGTGTGAGTTTCGTTGAGCAAAGTAACGTCTCGATGAACACAGCTTCCCGCGAACTGCGTTGAAACTGTTGCACCCCTGTATAGGGTTCGACTCGTTCAGGTCCCCATGGTAGATTGAGGTAGAGATTGGGATCAAGAAATTTGCTGCGATCTTCACACTAGAATGCAAACAAAACAGAGAACACGTGTTAAATAAACACACAAATGCAATATCGTCAAAAAATTATAAAATTACAAATACGAAAAATAAATATATATAATATATGATATTAAACATAAATTTATACCTTGTAAACGTATAACTCATGTTGGCCGTCCTTGATAGTGGTTCCATCACCATCCATTAATTTGGCAAACGCAAAGCCAAAACACTTTCTTTCAATTTTGTCTCGTGCTAAAATATATAACATTCAATGAAGTTAGCTTCATCAAAAAAAAATGATTGAATTTAAATTAAGCCAAATCAATAAACGTTTTTGTTTTTTATTTTTACGACACGTACTCGAACAATGACGGAATTCCATCCGCACGTGAGACCCGTAAAACTTTTCAATCGGAATTGCCAATTTTATATTTTCCAACCAATGAGGAGAATTGTTGTGATACAAAATCAGTGATTGATATTCGCTTGTGTTTTCATGGCCGCTTCCAAGACAAATGCAGTTCTTGAAAAAATAAACAGATAAAATATTGATATACAGTCGACCCCTCGTTGAACTGTCCCCTATAGACCGCCACCCCTGTTTCTTTGTTACCAAATGTTCATTGTTAAAACTTAATTTACAAAAAACCAAAAATAAGCTGAAAAAAAAGTTGAACCAAATTTTGCTTTTTTTTTGTGCGTTTGTAAAACTATGCAACAAATATTTATTACCCACTGTTTATTATATAAACAGTGGGTAATAAAAAATTTGTTAAGTTGCTTTTTAACTATGCTAAAAAAATTAACAACAAAAAAATATGAAATATAAAAGTTATGGTAAAAACAAATTAGGTGATAAATTTTGGGACACCAACTACTATCAAACCACGCTCTGCTACCACTGTTTGTTGTGAAAGACATAATATGTAAAAAACACTGCTTATTTGGAACATGCACATTTTTGATTAACAAAACATAACACATCGACTATACATGCTAAAAAAAATTACTACCTCGATCATCCACAACGCACAATCTACATTTATAAATTTTACCTGCAAAACTAAACCATCAGCATCGACAATATTGACCGCAACTTCAATGTTCTTTCCAGTCGATTTCCCACCTTTTTCAAATTCCCCTCTGTCCAAGTTAAGGTACAAGTCGTTACGAACGTCACCTAATCATTGAAAAAAAAAATAAATTGCATATTGTTTTAAAAAAAAAAATTCAATACTTTTCTGTTATCCGATATATGAGTTGTAGAGCGTGTGATCGATCACTGTTTGGTACACTTTGAACCCATGTACTTTGTGTTTTTGAGGAGGAGTACCGGGTTTGATTAGGCCTTGGACAAACGCTCAAGTCGAAATAAACTAATCTAACCCAGTACCCGTCATCAAAAAACACAAACAGCGATCGATCCCACACTCCACCACCATCAAGCTGCAACTGCGTCGGTGGTTCTTGGCCGGATAACGGAAAAGTACCAAAAGTTTAAAATTTAAATTCTTTTTTGAACTGTATTGGACAAACCTGGCATTATAACATCGGAAAATCCCATTTTATGTGTGATGGTGATATTTTTAAATAAAAGAGGATTTTCTTGTTTCACTTGGGAAAGCTCTCCATGAAGCATTTTCACAGACATGACAATCCCTTTAAATAAAACAAGTACATTAAATATACTTTTAAAGCATACTCTTTATACACCGACATACAGCGTCGGCCATATTGGCATCCAACATATATAAGCAGTGACACTTGTGAGACTAAGACGGACCACCCATGGACTCCTCATTCATCGACTAGAGTCTTGTTTATGTTATGTAGAAACTCACTACTCTCACTCACAAGCGAAGCTAATATAAAGAGTATATAAAGAGTGAACTAAGTGTAAATTTACAGCAAATCAAGTCTTACCATAATTGGGCTGCCCCGACAACGGACTGCATTTATTACTTTGTTTCCGAATGATGTATTCGTGCAACTGATGGTATTCACTTTCACTACTACATCTATTTTAAATTGAAAACAAACATATAAACTACAATATACATCATATCAAACAAAATGCAATTCACACTTCTCTAACTTGAATTCTAAACGAACCAAAAACCCAACAAAATCAATCATTTAAATGATTTCACGAAAAAAGAGCTGTATAACGTACAACATTATACTGTATAACGTTCTTTTAGTTCAAGTTACAAACATTGCATTACAATATCTATAAGACAGAAGCGTTTTGTGTTTATATCAACTTACGTGTAAACTTTCGGTGTGTGTTCTCGTTCATCGGAATGAAGATCTTTGTCGGAAAGAACTTCACATAAGCTTAATACTAAAAAAAACAGAACAAAATGCAATGTAAAAATTGAGCCAATGGCTTTCTCAAGTGATTTAATATACCGCATAACGAATGCAAGAAAATAAAATAAAATAAAGTCATCTGTTACCTGCGCAACCGTGTGGCCTCTTAAACATTTGAAGACTAGATTTTTTGGAAGATTCGCTATAAATCATCCTTCCTAAAACGGTCAATCATAATTCACCATTATATACATTTTATATAACGTACACAGGCAGCTTTCAGGTTTAACAAAAGTTCAATTAACAAACAATCTATAATTGACGAGTTGGATGGATTTAACGACCATAATTCCAAAAAATGTAGTTTCGAGAAAAATAAAAAGCAAAAACTTCATTTTTAAGATCTAGGATTAAAAGAAATTCCTGTCAACAAGCAAAACAAACAGATTTGTCCAATAAATCTGTTACCTTTAATTCGACAACCCTCAAGTCGCGAGCTAATTTAAAAAATGCAATTTTACGCCGTTATTCCAAATATCGTATTAATTTATGAAATGCATCGACTTCGTTTTTTTTCTCCAAACATCAGCATCTTTTTCACTGATTTGAAAGCAAAACGCAAAAAGAAACAAATGACAAAAAATTTTCAGATTTACAATAGTCGCGTTCCACAGTCTTGCTCCAAAAAAAAAACAAGTCCAAAAGTGCAAATTATAGACCCAACGCCTCTATGCTATAGACTGGTCTAAAACGATTTTCAATTTATGCATTTTAAGGATTAACGACGCCCGAGTGGATTTACGTCGTTTTTCAACCCAACTCCTCAATTGATTACACTACAAATCGTTTACCTATTCGAAAAACTTGTGCGACTATGTACAATTCCCGACTGAGATCGGCGTTACCAAGATCCTAAACAAAAATTAATATCATAACAAAATTAATTTCGTTTTTTTATGTAGGAATATATAAAAACATTTACAAATATTTTAAATTATAAATTATAAAAACATACTTACAGTAAATAAAGTAGAGTAACTATTTAACTTTTCCACATAATTGGAAAATCCTTCTTTCGAAATTCGTATTAAAAATCGCTCGCTGCAAGAAATTTTCATACAAAATTATTAAAATAATAAAATATTTATATTTTTAAAATAATAATTTCATAAATATTATATTTTTTATGAAAAACAAAAAAACATCATCAATTTGTAACGATGTTCAATTTTTATTTGACTCATGGAAAAAAAAACAACTACGACCACCAGATGGCATGACATTCCAAAACGTCATGCCATCTGGTGACGATGCACATTACCTTATAAACCTTGCTTGTCTCGCATCGTATAGTGAAAAGTAAACTTCCGTCTCTTCTCCGACATTGTAACCAAAGTCACGCATACAAAAATAAAGATGATGCGTCAACGCTTTACGAGTTTCTCTCCTTTTCACGGTTCCCCTAGCCTGACGTAAACAAACATGTCAAATTACTCCGAAAAATGAAAACAAGTTTTTTATTTAATATGTAAAACAATGTATTTTTGTTTTATAAAAATATGAAATTGAAACTTACTGATGTTCCCAACGAGTTTTCCGCACTCTTCACATGCTAATAAACAAACATGCACAAAAATTAACACAAAGAAAAGTTTATAAATATAGACAAGAAAAAAATTGAAAATTATAGAAAATATTTTTTGAAGTGAAACTTACAACTTGATATAAATTGACGACACTGATGGCATCGCCGTCCACCATCTCGCTGTCTACACGTGGTACCAAATCTAATCCCAATTTTCTGTTTGAGAAAACAAAAATAAGAAAATTTTTTAGTACACAAGAAAAAATTATTCAATTGTAGAAAATGAGAAAAATTTACAAACATTTGTATAAAGTTAAAAAAAATTATAAACTTTTTTATAAAATAAGAAAAAATTAAATTTGTTCATAAAATAAGAAAAATTTACACAAAATTTTATAAAATAAGAAAAAAACTTGAATTTTGTTAAAAAATAAGAAACGTTTACAAATTTTTTTAAAGTGACAAAAAATTTACAAAATATTTTATTAAGCAAGAAAAAATTAAAAGTTTGTTAGAAAATAAGAAAAATTTACAAAAAATTTTATAAAATGAGAAAAAAAATTAAACATTTTGTTAGAAAATGAGAAAAAATTAAATTTTGTTAGGAAATAAGAAAATTTTACAAAATGTTTTAAAAATTAAGGACAAATTTTAAATTTTGTCACAAAATGAGAAAAGTTTAGAAATTTTTTGAAAACCTGAAATTTTCTTTTAAAAATTTTGTTAAAAAATAAAATTTAGAAATTTGTTTAAAAAGTGAAAAAAAAATTAAAAAATCTTTTAAAAAATAAAAAATTCATTTTTTTTACAAAATAAAAAGTAAGTACAAGCTTTGTTTTCAATTTCTGCAATTTTTGATTCGATTTACGCGATTTTTGTATAAAATTAGACTTTTATGCGATTTTTGATTTAGGCGATCTTTGAGTAATAATTCGATCTCGCATTTTTGCAAGTTTTCGTTTCGTTTACGAGAACTTACATTTTACGCAATCTTTGAGTATTTTAGATATCCGACTTACGTTTAGTTCACAATTTATGAATTCCATATTCGATTTCTGCAATTTTTTGTTACATTAGACTTACGCAAATTTCGATTTACGAGGTTCTTATGCGATTTTTTGGTACATCACACTATACAATATCGACCTAAATAAAACCCTGTTAGACTGCCAGCCTTACTGATTGGTTCCTGCTCAAACCAGTTTCATTTCTGGGTCACCGAATAATAAAAACGTTTTTGCTCATGGAGATTAACCTCATCAAACTTAACTAATTAAACCATCCCTAAATTATAAGTTTTGATATCAAATTCCGACCTAGCCGGTTACTATTTGTCGGAAAAAAGTTTTTATTTGTAAAAAATCAAGCCATTATTCGTTATTATCTATCTATTTTGAAGAATCCCGTCAATTTGCCAGTAATTCTCATAAATGCCTGTAGACGGCAGCACATGTTCAATTCTCAGCTCACTCGCAAGAGAAGCAAATATAAAGCGTATAAACATTTTTAAAAAATGACAAAACATCATTTTGATTATTTTTAAATTCTAATAAAATATTTTAAATTCTAATAAGATAATCCTCACCTGTTTCCCCAGTCGATCTTTGTAGTGATTTTTCCTTTGAGATCTCGTATTTGATCTTGAGTCAACGTTCCACATATGAGCTGTCTTCTCCAATCCATCAATTCTCTCATGATCTTCCTTAATGTGTTGAACAGATTCTGTTCTCTTTGCTATACGACACATCAAATGAATAAATAAACAAAAATCAAAAAAGCCGAAATATCCAATACGATGACAAAACTCACCACGTATAACTTTTTCCATATGTGATGCCATTCTCTCAGTACCGACGTGATTTCACGAACGATAGGATCTTCCGCAGACGTCACAGACTCGTACGCTCTGAAATAAAAAAAAATTTTTGTTCTATCGCAAATCAAAAACTTTCAAATAAAACTGACACGATCGCAATACAACTCACCCTTCGTTATCCAAACGAAACGACTTCAAATGGACGAAAGCCGCAGGAAATATTCCCTATTTATGATAAAAAAAAACAACAGTGAATAAAAAGTGATTCGAGAAACAAATTGTACTTTAAAGTAGCCAACGTTACCTTGTGCGATCTGTTTCGTGTCGAAAAACCTCGATACCAAGCTGGTTTTGAAATTAAAATTATCGGATGTAAATTAGATTGAAAACAAAATTTTCTCCTCACATCATATACACGGGGTGGAACAAAATTCGAAACTTACTCCTCATCGCCTCAGAATACAAAAAAATTTTGTTCCACCCTGCATATATATATTTATATATAATTATTTTACCTCCACATTCTTCCAATATTTGTACAGTTTCTCCAATTTCCAATGATAACGCACAATCTGTGTGGTTTCCCTTGTAGCTGTATATAACTGTAAAAAAATAGATTTAAAAAAGCTCAAAAAATTAATCGCCCCGAAACGGAAAACAAAATCGAGTACATTAATATATCAACGACGATGACACATTGACATATGACATAGCTAATGATGATGACAATATAAAATCAAAAATGAAAATATGGGACACCCTGTATGATATTTTTAACGGTTTTTTTGTTTTTTAAATTTTCTTTCATTACAAAGACTTTCATTATGAAGATTTTAACTCGATGTTGGCAAAAAAAACAATTATCATCTCTGCTGTTTTTTTAATTCAATCAAAAATTTTCATTTTCTTCGCCCAGCAAAAAACATTATTCCGATTAACTTGAAAAACAAACCAAAAATAAAACCACCATCATCAAGATTATAAAATGCCAAAGGTATACATGTTACATGGCACCTAGCCATATTCCCACAATTTACTTAAATTATTTTGTTTTTATCAAAAAATACTTGCAAAAAAAAACACGTCAAAACAATTATATACACATATGCACGAGACGATACGTGTGGCATATATCTTACACACACATATTTAGAGTGTGTTCCTGAAAAGTGGAGAAATTTCAAAACAAAAGCTACAGAAGCTATGCATCAAAACAACGCAAAACTAAAAAACCTGTACTATATTCACATAATGGATGTTATTAGTACATACCTTACCATCAATTGTACAAAATCATATGGTACATTTAAATTTTTTGCAAAATTAAGTTTAAAAAATGTGTACTAACATAACCAGCAAAATAGGTGCAACAAAACTAAGCCAAATCGAGACGATCACCAAACTTCCCATGATGTTATTCAAATTGCAATACAAGTGTCAAATTACTACTATGTTAACATAATTAAGTAGTAGTTAGCCCATGCTATAGCATGGGAAAGGTGTTATTATGGAAAAGAAACGTTAAATAATGGGCAACCCCATCTAGTGACAGAATGCTACAACACAAAGCATTTATGAGCAATACATACGCTCACAGACCAGAATCATTATTATTATTATTAATTGGTAATAATAATTCATTATCATTTGATAATGATAATGATTAATGACTATCATATGATAATGATAATGACTATCATATGATAATCATAGGCTATAACAGCATTCAATTTGTTTATTTTGATAAAATAAATATGCTCTTTATCTATTATTATATAGATATACTGTATGTACATAGCCTACATAATACAAAAACATCCATTTTTATGCATTTTGTTTCGATTTATGCGAATTAAAAAATTTATGGTAATCTGAGTAATTCAATATTCAATTTATGCATGTTATGAATAATTTGATGTTTGATTTATGTGAATTTCGATTTATGAGAGTTTAAATGTATGCGATCAGTGAGTGCTTCGACATTTGATTTATGCCAATTTTGAGTGATTCCAATTTATTTATTTATGCGATTTTGTTTTATATTGGACTATGCGGTTTTTGATTCATGCGGCGGGCTTATATGATTCACGTTTTTTGGTACATCGAACCATACAGTATATTCTCATCAACGACTGTAGATATACGTTCAATTACCAGCTAACTCACAAAATCACTCACAAGTTAAGCTAATAAAAACAGTATAAAAAATTGCATTTTGGGTTGACATTTCACACACACAAACATCTACACAGACACCTACACCACATGTATTTCACAACACGTGTATTTAACAAGATTCTCACGTTTTTTTTTATTAATTAATTACACACACACGTCAAACGCATGGGTAACTCCTTTTTTTATTATTATTATTTCTATTTCGTCGGTTTAACCACGTTACCGCAGGAGATGCGCAATTACCGCTAATTCAAACACACACATGTGCATTTTGAACAGGAATTTCATCCAACATATTGCACTACCATAAAATAACAGCAAGGGGGGAGGGTGGTGTATTCATCCCAGTGTCACGAGATGAATAATTTTTTCTCGGCATTTTTTTTTACCAACAACAACGAGCAAAAAAAAAATTAATTGTGCATTTGGATCGTAACGTGAAATTACACCACCACGCCAGATGATTATAATAATGCATGGCACACAGCCACATTCTCATAATTTCTTTTCAACGTCAATTTTTCATATATATCTATATCTATATATTTATTATGTTATAAAAAATATATTTACAAAATAAAATATAACCACTACGATACATCCTTACAAAATGCAATAACAAAAAAAAATATCCTTGGACATTCTAAAATATAATAAAATTAAATACATAATAAAAATAAGTTGAAAACCCCCCATTGATAACAAAGTAACGGTGCGACTTTTACAGGAAGCGAATAGCGGAAAGGTCCAGTTCGATTTAACGAGCCTCGATTATCTGCTTTTATTGGTGTGTACCCAAAAACTGGCGGACACATCATGGAGTCAAAAATGTCACAATTTTTCGAATGTCACAGTTTATTACTAACATTTTAAGAGTTTGACGCGTTTTGACATAAAAACCGCAACTGGGCGAAACAGCACTGATATAAAATAAAAAGCACAAACATTTGGTACGACATGAAACATTTTGTATTTCGATAACGATGCATTAAATAAAATACGAGTTTGCTGACCTAAAATAAAATATTATAACACATATCGCATAATAATAATAACATTAACAGCAAAAAAAAAATAAGTCTGTGGTTTGTCTATTTATCTGACATCCTTTCATCAATTCATTTTACATGTAGACCTCAGTATCGAATTTCTATGAGAACTGTAATTAAGAAATGCATTCACCCTTTTGAACAAAAGTGTTTACCAATATCAACACATCACTGTTATTGTATGTTCAATACTATACACCCACTTCGAACTCACATATTTTATAGAACAAGTACATGAAAAAACGCTTTTCAAGCCCACACTCTTTATATACCGTCATATACCGATTTACTGTATTTAAGACATTGTATACAATGCCTCGATTATATACATTGTCGGTGACATCTATACGCCAGTTTAGGTGAGCAAAAAATATGCAACCCCATGCCACTCTAATGACAATGGCTGTTATTTAATACACAAGTACCGAAATTGTTATAAAATATTAAAATCCTGCAAAAACAAAAATTGCAAAAAAAAATATGTAAAATCTGTATGAGTTATTTATTAAAAATAACTTTTCTCCCTCAAATTCTCATTCCAAAATTTCATTAGAATAATCTCAAACATTTTTATTCAAACTATTTGAAAAATTTGATTCATGTTCATTCATTAATTTCATTAATTTTAAATCAACTTTGATATTCTTACATATTTTAATATAAAAAAATGTATGTTTAAACGTATTTTACCGTACCAACTATCTTTTTTTTTACGTATTACAAAATACATAAATTTAAAATAAATTTTAATATATTTCACGTTCCTTGGCGTCCTATTTACAACTTCACAAACATTCCAACGTGAAACATTTACATTTATATACAAAAACACTACACATCACAACAAGACTCAAAATCACATGTCAATAAGAACCAAACCATAAATATAAAACACGTGCATTAAAAAATGCACACTCATTATATACTGTCATGATATACAAATATACTGTATATGATGCAAGGAATCCATTTTTGATTTCTGCATGTTTCCATTTATGCGAATTGAAATTTATGCAATCGTTGAGTAATTCGATTTTTTTGATTACAGTAATGTGAGTTTGGAGTAATTTCATTTTTAATTTCAAAAATTTTCGATTTATTTATCTATATATGCGATTTTTTGTTTAACATTGGAACTTATGCGGTTTTTGATTTATCCAAAACACAGTTCTCGTTTTATGAGTTTTTCTTGTGTATATTGGACTTCTATAGCTACAGCATTTTCTCATAGATGGCAGTATACGTTCAATTCCCAGCTCCCTCACTCATCCAAACTCACAACTCACTCACAAGCAAAGCTAATAGAAAGAGTATATAATAATACAATTGAAATCAAATATGCGTAAAATCACCAAACTTGAAACTCAAGATCAAAGTCTGGCACAAAAAATTCCTCAAGCTTCAAAACCACATATGCCGATCAAATAAGAGCCAAACAAAACAAATATCACAAACTCGCGTCTTACTCACGCGAAGCTAACATAAAGAATGAAATAAAATATAGAAACAAAAATCATCAAATTTGAAACTCAAAAACAAAATTCCTCAAGCTTCAAAACCATATGCCAATCAAATAAGAGGCCAAACAAAATATAAAATAAATAAATAAATAAATAAATAAAAATTAAAATATGTGAAAAAAAGAAATCGTCAAAATTTTGAAACTCGAGATCAAAGTCTTGCACCAATTCTCCGAGAAAACCTCGTGACAAGGTGATTTTCTAAACAACCATATTAGATTTTTTTGTATAAACACACATGACTCTTCAGGAACTGCTGCCAAGAAAACTAGGTAACCAGGCTTGCCATAAGTAAATAAGCCAATATGGCACATATAACATAAAATAACCAGTTTATGTCAATAAAAAAAAAAATAATAATCATCACCGAACACTTATAAAACCAAATAAAAAATAATCTAAAAAATATAAAACGGCTCCCTATAAAAAAATATCTTAAGTTCTAAAATGGTCATGTGAAAAATGAAGATGTGAACAGTCTAATGTCCATGGAAAGTCCAAGGTAATTCGCATTGTCGTCTTTTTCCAATGAATGTCATTACATAAAAAAAGTCAGTGTTCCACATTCCACCATTATGAATTCAGAAATCGTGGAATCATTCTCTCGTTAGCAGTATTATAATATTAACAACAACAACAACAACAAAAAGTTAACAAAAACCCAATTAAAAATGTTGATGACAAACACCTGAGTCCATTAACATTAGTTGTCCTCCAGCTTCCATCAAGTGCGATATTCCCAGAATCTTTTGTGGGTCAACATGTAAATAAACTCGTATTTTTTTTTTATATATATATATAATAATATAAAAATAAACATAAAATTTTTTGGGGAGTATTCCCTATTTATATATATAGAGATAAAAAATAAAACTGGAAAAATAATCGAAATCACAAAGAGATTATGGAGGAAAAACGTATTGATTGAATCTGAGTCATCATCATCGTTGCTCTCGGTGGATTACAAACAAAAGAATTTTCTATTTAACAGTTTTCTGTTGGAATCATCGACACTTTTCGATTAGACGCCCCTCCCTTCCCCACTTCTCTTGTGTTGCTACTCGCTTGTATACTTGGGTTTATTTCGCAGGTTAGATTAGGAAAAAACAAAAACGTAAATAATGTATGATTTGTTTAGTTTTTCTTCTTAATCTAACCCCATGACCAAAAGTACAAGCAACATTTAGAGAAGTGGGGCGTCTAATCGAAAAGTTCTTTTATAGCAGTGTGATTAATAAGAAACACTTACGGGAAGAAAAAAAACAATGATAAATTGAGTTTCAAATGTTGAATGACATTTACGATAATTTTCAAGGTGTTTACGACATCTAATTGTAATTATCTGTAATTCGTATTGCTCGTTACCATTAGTTTTCTAATGTCATTCACGCAGAATGTTTGGTACTTGCAGAGTATCAAACAGTTACCTGTGCTGTAGCATGGGCTATGTTTTTATTTATTTTTAATACACCTGTCACTTGGTTTTTAGTTTCAAAACAAATTAAATAATTTTAATTTACGCTAATAATTTAAATCAAATTATCAAAAGTATCACAAAATAAAACCAATTCTCTAAAATTTGATTCATTTAAAGTTAAATTTTATAAAGACATTGACGTTAAAAAATTGACATTTATTTTTTTTATTAAATAATATATATAATACTAATATTATTATTTTTTATTTATTTATTTACTTAAGTTTTCTACAATTTTTAAAATTTATATTGAAAAAAATTTTCATGTCATTCGAAAAATGACATTAAAATTTCGTGTACAGTATTTTAAAAAACCCATTTAAAATGAGCTGAATAGTAAATGATATCATTATATAGAACTTGCACTGCAAAATAATATTAAGTTGATATAAGATATTGGTAAGATATTTTTATTTTTAAATATACAAAGTGTAACTATCCGAAGGTACCTGCTACATATTCCCAGGTAATACATGTATACATAGTATACAATATACAGAATGATCGAGGAAAACATTGTGGTGGTCGAAAACCAAAACTGATTTCGAATACAAGGCTAAAAATGACATGTCACTCACCAACACCGTATTTCTTACTCCGTGTCGGAGTCCACATGTTTCACCTTCCAGATCCACATGAAATGTGGAATAACAAGGCGAAATGAAAGGATTTAATCACCACCTCCCGTTCACACCATCTTCCTATTGAAAGCCGCCATGATATTTCTTGCTTGATGTTTTCTATCTACTCCTTCTCTGCTGCTGCTGCTACTACAATGAGCGGTGACGTCATCGAGCTGTCGATTTCTATGACGTCATTTACGAGCGATAAGAATTTTTACCGCGAAGTTTAAAACACCTTACAGATGAAACTAAAAATGAGGTACTTTTCGATTAGACGCCCGACTATTGTTGCCACTTGATTGTACTTGGTTATGAGTTTATTTTGCAGGTATAAGTTAGGAAATAAACAAATCATACATTTAATATGTTTTTGTGTTTTTTTTTCTTCCAATAATCTAACCTGTAAAATAAATTCATAACCAAGTACAAGCAAGTTTTTAGTTCCTTGTTTGTTAAGGGGCTAAATTTTTAAAAACTTAAAAAAAAAAAAGTTATTTTTTGCGTAATAACAACTATTCCAACACTAATTTGATACATTGCCTAAACCAGGTTATGTATGAAATTGGCATTGTGAAGAATGCCTGGATTCTATACATTACCGGTAACATCAATAAGAAAAATGTGAACATGATTTTATAAAATAAAAAATTAAAATAAATTTTGTTAGAAAAATAAGAAAAATTTATTCAAGTTTTTTAATAAATTTATAATTTAAATTTAAAAATTTAAAATTTTTCTTTAGCCAGTAAATAAAAATCTATAAAATATTTTATAAAGTATGAAAAAAATTAGAAATTTTGTTAGAAAATAAGAAAAATTCACCAAATTTTTTAGAAAGTAAAAAAAACTCAAAAACTTTGTTAAAAAAAAATAGTTTTGCTAAAAAATAAGAAAACATTAAATTTTGTTAGAAAATAAACATGTACATATTAATATGCTTCATTTACGATTTGTGCAATTTTTTATTCAATTTATGCGAATTTTAATAACGAGAGAATAAAACGTGTTTAATTACTTACATTTTTAAGGTCCGCTTCCTAAATGCTCATTTTTTTTTACAACTCAAATTTCTTTATAACTCGAATTTTTATTTTACGGTCCATTGGGTGTTTTTAGTTAAAGAGAAGTTTCGACTGTACGCTATAAACCAAGAAATTCGAAAATACACAAATTGAGCATTACATCAACGATGATCGTCGTCGTCGAACGTTACTTATTATAACGTACGCACCCATATATTTTTTAACACACAAAACATCCTAAACCAAATAAAATCAAATTAAAACAAAACGCATAAGAAAATAAACAAACATCAAGTGAACCGTTTCAATTTATTTAAAGTAGATATATTTAGTATATAGAACTATTCACTCAAAACTCCTACTGTGATGTAGACAAAATCTGTGGTCATAAAAAATACCTACACTTTGTTATTTCGTTATTTTTGCAACAAAACAAAAAACTACAATCACTTGTTTTCGTTCTGTATATAATAACTTTGAACAAGAAAAACATAAAACGACACCAGTCAAGAAAAACAAACAAAAACAAACGAAAAACGTATTCAAAATATGTTCCATTGCTATGGTTTAGAGAGTCAAGAGTTTTGCATGAATATCAACGTGAACGATTTACGTATTGATCTCGAGAAAAGCGTTAACCTCGGAAAAAAAAAATATATGAAATCGGTGCCCACGAAAAAATACAACGTTCTACTACAAAGATTCAAAAAACGGCACATTACAACTGGAATTTTTTTTTTGTTTTTTTGTTTTTTTTTACAAGTACTGTATGTGTCAAATTGAAATTTACAATGACATTAGGGAGTGGAATCAAGTGATACATTACATTAACAATTATTGGTTATAGTTTTAAAAACCCGTCAAAACTGAAAAATGAGGACTTAACGAAACGATAATCTCTTAAAAAAAATTGTTTCTAAATAATAATAATAATAATAATGAAAATAAACATTAAAAACTGCGTATTAAGAATAGGCTTTATATATTGTCACCAGATGTCTCAACTCCAGTGAAATATTGTCACTAGGTGTCACCTTGCTTTGTATATTGTCGCCAGGTGTCGCCTTGCTTTATATATATATCACCAGATGTCGCCCTGCTTTATATATATATCGTCATCAGATGTCACCCTATATCTCAACTTACAACTTGCTCACCAGTGAAACTAATATAAAGCCTATAAAAAACATCACAGTCGAAACATTAATCACAATATTTTAACACAAAAATGTCGTTTGCATTTGATTATATGGCACCACAGAAAACACATATACGATACCTGTTTTGCGTCAAAATTAAATAAACAAAAGTAAAACAAAATACACACATGTACATAAAAGAAAAATTGAAATCTCGCACAAAGTTTTCTACTTTGTATCATATAAACATATAGTTCGACTAAAAATAAAATGAACGTTCAAAAAAACTTTTTAAGTTGTTTAAGCTGAATTTAAAACTCATTTTTTAATGAATAAAACAATAAATTAAATGCATCTAATGCTGCCAAAAAAATAATAATTAATTACATCAATGAAATGACAGTTCACAAAGTTCTACGCTAGCATCACCACTATTAATAATTATAACACTGTAATTGATAAAAAATTTCTGGCATTCATAATTATTATATGTGATAACTAAACACTAAAATAAAATACAACTACATTAAACACTGGTTTTTAAAAACAAGGCTTTATATGTTGTCACCAGATGTCGTCCTCATTCACAACTGAAACTAATATAAATACGTATTTTGTTATTTGTCACCAGGTGTCACCCTATGTTTCAGCTTACAAACTCACAACCAACTCAACTCACCAGTGAACCTAATATAAAGCCTATGATAACAATAAACTGCAAAATAATAAATTAAGCCAAGCGTTGATGAAAACTATATATAAAAACAAATTGATGCTTCAAACAAATGCGAACTGCAATCAGTTTTAAAGTCAAAATGAATGACTTAGAAAAATAACAATAATAAACAAAATTAGCATATATTACCTTATAATACCAGATATGGCATATTGGTAATCGTTAAAAATTAGTCGATCATTATCAACACTTTTTTTTTTGTTATATTCCGTTACGTTCGTTTGGGATGAGTTTATACTTACAGAACGTGAAAAATTCCCCCACAAACGAACATTTCAAGCCTCGCTTTCAGCACCTTCCACTTTGCGTTCGTCGCCGTCGGCGGAGCCGTCGCGAACGTTCGAGTTGGGACCATCAGCAACGTCAGTCACTTCCTCATTTTTGAGAATCAAAAACTGGCCGTCGTTGCTGATCACCGGTTGACCGTCTTCGTCCTGCATGCTAAGGTTCTGGAGTAATAGTTCCTGGAATAGAAACAGTGTTCAAGTTAAATAACGTGAGCTGTACTGCGGGTTCCATAATTCATCACCGTATTGGTTTTTATATTATAACCTTTCAATTTAAAAATTTTCTTTCACATTATTGAAAAGCAAATCAAAAATGTTTTTATCGCCCACTTTTTATTAAGTTTAATGTATTTTTACAAAATAAAATAAAAAACAAGTGAAAATTTAGTTCAACCTTTAACTTCATACATTTCAGACTAACAATAAGGCAATAACATTTTTTTGTTGCTTTTTCATAATGTGAAGGAAAATAATATAATGTAACATAAAATTATATAAAAAATAAAAGTTATATTAAAAAAATAAATGAGGTGGTGAATTATGGGACACCCAGTATTAAATAAGTCCTGTAAGGATATATACAAAACGTAAATGATAATGGTCACATTCACTTTTGAGCATTTTTAGCGCAAAAACTGTCCAAACAGTCGATAGCTCTTGTAACTCACATAGAGAAACATAAACCCTATACATGCTATCATCTATCTTTGGACGATTTTCGTGCTAAAAAAGTTCAAAGTGAACAAGTCCAATGTAATGAATGAATACCTTTTCTTTGTTCTTCAACGCTTCTTCATCCGCTTGTTCCTGAAAAAATAACCGATGTTGACTTTTAACGATAAAAAAACTATACAACAATAAACTCAGAATAATTAACCATACCATTAAGGCTTGGTAAGCAATCTTGGTGGCCGTTTGTAATGCATTCGATATCTTTGAAAAACAAACAAACACAACACAACACATATTTAGCTACTGTGAATCAATCTCTAAATTTTCGCATTTTTAAGGAATAACGATGCAAGTGTATTTAAGCCGTTGTTTTTAAACAAAACTCCTCAAATTTATACAAATCATAATAGAATCGATATGTAAATATTATATTACCTCTTCGCCTGATGAGTTGGATTCAAACACGTGACAGTTGAATTTAGGTATGTTGCTCCCGTCCTGAGATCGTGTGATGAATCCAATCAACCTGAAAAAAAATAGAAACCAAAAATACTCTTTAGTAAATAAATTTTACAATTGCATATATTTACATTAAAACAATTATTCACAAGACAAACAAATTTAATACCTGTTGTTCTCTTTATGAGCAGCCCAAAACGAAATGTTCTTCAACAAAAATTCTGCCCGCAGCGACTGATTCGACGGATCCATCAATCTACAAAACGTTACAAATGTTGACTTAAAAATATAGCTGCCTTAAATAATTATAACAAACATTGTCGTAAAAAAATAAGTGGTTACAAAATTTTCAACCTGAGCGCATCGTTTGTGATTATCATGTGCGATTCAGTCATTTTGAAAACGTTGTGAATCGCACGGGCGGCCATGATGTGTCGAATTGTTTCATGCACCAATTTTTCACCTATTGAGCAAATACAAAAAACACTAAATATGTTGGTCAAGTATTTCGACTAACTATCATGATAGATTTAATTATGAAAAAATTATTAAAAATTATTTTATTTTAAAAAATTTTTATTTTAAAATATGTCATATTCTTTTAATACCTCTATCGCTGTTGACCTCCATGGACCCGAGAAATCGAACAACGTAAACTTCTTGAAACGTTGAATCTCTTCTCAATGCATCGGCTGCCAGCGTGGTGGTACATGATTGGTCAAATGGATTAATACGTCTAAAAACAAAAATTGCGATACATTAAAAGCGCTTTTTAAAATAAAAAATAAGTTTTTTTATATTGTCACCAGATGTCTCCCTCTAACTCCCAACTGAAACTGATATAAACATGTATTTTGAAATTAGTTTTTTGTCACCAGATGTCACTCTCGTTTCAACTCACAAATCCAAGTTAAACCAATATAAATTGTAAAATAAAAACAATTATTTCAGTTTCAAAAACAAAATTCTACAATTTTTAATCCCACTCACGTAGGTGGTCCTTCTTTGATGAATCGGGATAATTTACCGTCGTCGCTCGGAGAAATCATGTCGAAAACAATGGGTGTTGATGGTAGAACCCCATCCATGTTACTCGGAAGAGACATTAACGCTTTTGCATTTCTGATGTACATATAAAATAAAGAACGATTGATCAATTAAAACTTCCTAACCAAAATTTGTAACAAAATTAAAAAACAAAAATTAAAGAAATAAAATAAAATAACAAATTATATTTAAAAACTGTTCAATGTTCAAACTGTTCAACTGTTCAAACGACAGAAAAAAAAATTATTTACTAAAATAAATTTTAAAAATTAAAACCAAAACATTTGGGCATAATTAAAATTAAAATGTTTTGTTTTTTTTAAATTTACTTTATAAAAAAAAACAAACCTGTTCAATTCAAACGACAAAAAAAAATTTTAAATTAAAATTTAAAAAAAAATTTGAAAATTACAAAATAAAACAAAAATTTTTTAAATTAATTTTCAAACGACAAAAAAACTAAATAACCAAAAAATTTTAAAAAATTAAAACAAATTTTTTTTTAAAAAAGTAATAAAAATTAAAAAATTAAACAAAAATTAAACAAAACTTTTTTAAAAACTAATAAAAATTTTAAAAAATGAAATTTAAAAAAAAAAATCTGTTCAGTTAAAACGACAAAAAAAAACAGAATGATGACAAAAATAAATTTTAAAAATTAAAACAAAATTTAAAACAAATAAATTAAAATATAATACTAACTTTTGTTGTTCCTTCTTTTTCTGATCATTTCCAAACTATAAAAATATTAAAATATTACTTACTCTCAATTCTAACTAAATCATTTTCAAACTGTGTAAACCATAAGCGACCCAACTTACCAAAAAATGAGACTTGTTGCTACTGGCGTTTTCAACGTTCCTATCTTTAACGTAACCTTCGTCGTGCGCGATGTTCCTGATTGTAGCTATCCATTCCTCCCGTTCTCGTTCGTTCACGGCTTGTAAAATGACATGCCTACAATGGCAAAAAATAAAGGTCAAAATAAATTTTTTTAAAAACTACCAAAATTCTGTGAAATCACAATGTGAAGTGCTTAAAAATTTCTGGATTAGAGGAATCACCCTATAACAGTTGCCTACATATATAATACAAAATACACACAAAAAAAGTCCTACTTACTTTTTACCGTTCAAAACTTGAAATACGTAACGTCTGTCCTCATTCTCGAGCGGATGAACAGTCACGTTTCCATCCAATTCAAGAGCCAGACTACCTACCAACTAACAAAAAACCAAAATCGGTTATGTTAGTTTATTTATCTGGTTCAAAGATATGTTTTTCACTCGTTTAAAAAGAGTTCGTTGTTATTAAATACGAAGACTGTAGTAATGTTAGGTTTGTTTGTTTCGTTCATATTTCAAATTCGAGAAAAATATAAGATGACTTACTTCGCCTTTTGACACGTTCATCAAATTTCCACCTTGAGTAAAAAAATAATTCTTCTCCCATTTATTTACAACACCAGCCAATTTCCTGTATCGACAAAGAAATTCCTGCTATTACTGCTGTTTGTCACCAGGTGTCACCCTATGATACTTATAAACACCAATTTTGACGTACATTTACCAAGAAAGAAAATAAGTGAAATTCGGTTCGACCTTTTTAACTTCTCGTTTTTGGTTCTTGTAAATTAAATTTCAAACCTTGAGTTTCACCCGTTTGCCCTTTCCTTTTTCTTTTTTATCAAAGTTAAAAATTAAACCAAATTTCACTTGTTCGAAAAAAAAAAACATTAAAAATAATAAAGTTATTTTATATTTAGGGATGATAATGAGACACTCAGTAGAAAACCATGCTTACGTTTTTATGTGTAAGTAGCCGGTCTTTTGGGTGAGGTTTGTGTTCGGAGGGATGTGAGGCATGTTTGCCTGAGGTTCCGCATAATACAGGTGCTGACTTTGTTTTTCAATGGATTCGATTAGGCTCACCGTCGCTTTGGTTTCGCGGCCCAACTCGGTATGAACCCTGTTCGATTCAAACAGAAAGACAACATTGATCTAAAGAACGTCGTTTTGTTTCGTTAGCAAACAAATTTTTAAAAAATAATTGTTTTGAAAAAATAAACTTCAACTTTCATGCATCATTCATCGAAAGTCATTTTTATAAGCATTCTATTATAGCTTCACTTGTGAGTGAGCTGGGAATTGAACAAATACTGCCATCTACAGACAGTTATAATAATATACGTCGTCCTCTCACTCACAACTGAAACTAAATTGAACATACTGGAAGTAACCCCGTGCCATGCATGGTTTTAATTGAAACAGGATTTAGATTTTTAAAGATTTTGTTTTATTAAAATGTCACTAGGTGTCATCGCTGCATTAACACGCATTCTGGACCATGATGCAATTTCGAAGATGAAGACTTGGGCTATGAATACATATTTTGAAACTGCTATTTGTCACCAGGTGCCACCCTATGTTTTGACTCGCAATTTGCAGACAACTCAATTCCACCAGTGAAACTAAAACATTAACATAGCCGATATAAACTAGTATATAAAGTGCATAAAAACGTACCCTTGAACGCTAGCACTAATATTATTCAGAAACGTGTCTACGTCGGGGATGTTGAGAGCTTCGTTTCCGAGTGCAAAGTGAGAGCGTTGCGCGTGAAGCAGACCCAGCAACGGTTCGATCAACGCCGCTTTCCTTTTGTATTGTAAAGCATTCAAATTCGCATAATAATGCAAGGATATCTGCAAAAGAATAATCCACATACGCATAAGTCTTCTAATCAATGATTTCTCACGAAATCTTTGCAGCACAAATTAACTTGACAAATTTTTTAATGAAAACTTACACGGTGGAATTTTTTCCTCGACGTATAGACATCTTCGTTACATTCGATTCTCTCCTTGTCGTAATCTTTCTTTTTGGGCAATTTGCTGTACTTTGTCAACGCCTTATCTAAATCTAAACGTAACAAGAAAATGCTTACAGTAACATTACACCAACTAACTAACAAATTCTCCGAGTAGAATGTACATTAACAATCCAAAATTGATGCGAAATGACATGAAACTTTTTACCATTGCACGACACTTGAAACATTTCGTACATCGTGTTAACCTCTACAGCAGCAAATACAAAAAAATATATATAATATTTATAATAAAAATTATATTTTGTTGATGTTTAACATAAAAAGTGCTATCAGAAAATCGTGATTCAAACAAAACTTTTTTTACCTTCTAAATCGGCTTGGATGAACCTCGTTAATGGGAAAAGCATGCTATCCGTTAACTGTGTGGCTAAAATGTGATGCCAGGAACTGATCTAGACAAACAGTTTCAAAATCATCATCTTCAATAAGCAACATAAACACAATAGAAAAATAACATGTTTTTAAAATGAAAAACTTGTTTTTTATTTTCATTATTAAAATTTTGCCAAAAATTTATGTCAATTGGTGCTGTCAGTTAATATTGGAAAATTGTTACTCTCCTCCCACTTTGCACTGATTTCAAAAAGTAACGAATTCAAGCTGACGAATGACAGCTAGCATTTCAAAATAAGTTATTAAAATCCCATAAACTTCTTATAAAATTATAAAAATTTATAAAAATTATAAAAATCCCATTTCAAAATTTACTGAATTCTAATTTAATTCTCAAACTAGTAATAACATGCAGAATAAACAACACAAACTTACTTCGTCAAGAGTATTTGCAAATTGTTTCATCGTCGAAGCAAGAACGCTTTCCTTATCGCACTCCAATGGAAAATTCTAAAAGTGTAAAAAAATTTTAATTTGTAAGTTAATTTTCTTGAATTATGTTGAAATGATCGATTACAATGATTTAATATAATAAACAAATCGTAAGATTAAACACGTACAATTTTTTCATATTTCTTCAAATGTTCCGCCAACTCTCTTGTGGCCGATGTCATTTCATTCTATTGAAAAAAACAAACAAAACTTTATGATTAATATTTTAAAAATAAAAATTCTAATTTATAATTTCAAATATATATTACTGATGTAAAAAAAATTATGTGAATAAAATTATAACACTACGTACTTCTGCATCTAGAATTTTCCTGCAATGCTCGTACAAAGTGTGCGTGTACTTTTTCAACTGCGAGACGTCTTCTTCGAATAAATTCACCATGGATCGCATCTAAAAATATACGTTAACGTAGCGAAGAAATCAATAAATGTCAATTGATGTTGTTACAATGACATAATCATAAACTGTTAAAAAAAATAAAACAATAAAAAAAATTGATACAATAAATCAATAATGTCAATTGACATTACAATGACATTAACAACTGTTCCAAAAAAATTAAAATACAAAATCATAATAAAAATAATCGTTCAAAAAATGTCCATAGAATACTGATACTGCAAAAAAACATTAAAAATATAACAAGGTCCATTTGTACGTTATCTAACAACCGATAACAGCGATATAGACAAATGTGCACAGTACAGGTGTTAGCAACGTAGATTCCATCACAAACGACATTTTACATAAAATTCAGTAATTTATTTATTTCAATAAACATTCATTAAAAAAATGAATTAAATGTCATTTTTATGGTCACCAGGGTTAATGAACTCAATTTAACACCCAAAACACGAGATAAAAATTACTGTATATTCAGCGAACTTTATATCATCGGCACACACAGACACAAAAAATGTTGATTTCTAAATTGATGATTTAACAAACATGTGAACACAATAAAAATACACAATTTAAATACAATTAATCTAATATGTAGAATCTGTACTGCAGATGGTTTTGTGTTCTGCAAGGTTAAGTGGTGTCATTAGAGTAAATAATTCTATTACAAAGAGTTAAATTTAGTTAACTTGTTTGGCAAATCATATAACTTATTTTTCATAGGCTTCGTCATATCCTATTTATGAACAAAACAAAATTTGACAAAACTATAATTAATTATAGCATAGCATATACTAGATGATGTTAAGATGTCAAAATTAATGAGATAAATAGTTACTACTGTAAATTATATCCGTATAGAATGCCATATAAAAATTGATATTGTAGGCTATACATTTACATACATGTATATTTACAAATATACATTTTCATACATGTATATTTAGAATTATACATTTACATGTATATTTACAAATATACATTTAGTATATTCATAATTATGTATATATTAAATTATAATCTATTATATTTGTAGAATTATATTTATGATATATTATTTTTTATATACAAAATATTGAATATACATATTTTTTTTTTACTAGAATTTGTAACTTATTTTAAACGTGTTAGTTATATACCCACATTAGTATATTAACCAAATTCTAAGTTATTTTTAAAATTATTTATCTTAACAAAACTTGTCAACGTAAAATAAAAATTGTTAATTAACCAGTTTCAACATATTTTTTATACAAAATTAATTCAATATTATTTTTTTATACATACTTTTTTCAAACACATTTTTATACATACATTTTATAAATAATAAACAAAAATCAAATAAAAATTGGATACATTTATAACAAACCAAAAAATAAATAACAAACCAAAATTTAAGTCAAATAAAAATTGGATACATTTAAAAAACATAAAATAAAAATAAAATAAACAATAATCAAAATTAAATAAAAATTGGATATATTTTATATATAAAATAAAATAAAATAAAAAATAAATCAATAAAAATAAAAATCTTTTTTAACAATTTTATGACGTCACCATATCCCAACCAGCACCGTTAATCCCTATATTTAATGTATATATGAAATTAATAAACAAGTGCTCAAGTTGCACTACATAACCACAACACTGTTATAACAACAACAACAACAACTGCCATTTCGTTAAATGATTTCCAATGCAATTTTTAGCATAAGAAAAAAAGGGTTCAACATTCCATTGGATCTGATTTCCAACGTTTAATATTATTAGGTTTTTATTTGATGTTATGTGTGGACGACAAACCTAAAATCAATACAAGCAAAAGAGATGGACCCCAAATGATTTGACAAGCAATTTTTGCAATTGAGATTTGGTTTGTCGTCCAATTTCGAACTGCGATTTACCTGAGGACTATCTTCGAGAGCATCCTCTAAATGCAATTTTTCTACACCTGTCATGTTTGTTGAATGTTAACTTAATTATCAATAATCAACATTTCCTCGAGTGTACTTTTCTGCGACTTTTTCTCACGACTCCCTCCCACTTGCGCTGTCCTAACTGCACACAAAAATGTCCACCGCAAATCCTGTTATGCACAAATATCTCACATTATTTTTACGTACAGTATTCTATTTAATATTAATTAAAATAAAAATGTATAACTATTTGTTTAAAATTTTCTTTTTAATTTATATCTATTAATAAAAACTAAATTCCCACTGGCAGCGTTCACTTTGGACAATGTTAGCATTTTTCGCTTAAAAAAACCGTCCAAAGACAGTCGATAATTTGTATAAGATTTATGTAAGTTAGAAAAATTATCGACTATCTTTGGACGCACGCTTAAAGCGCTAACAGCATCCAAAATGAACGCGACTAATTTTGCTGACTCCTTTAAGCTAAGAAATTCATTATTCACGAGACGATATACATTTTTATATGAATTCATAATTTAAATTTTTTCAAATTATTATTTTAATACATATATAAAACTAAAACAAAAAATGTCAAAAATAAACATTAAAAAGTTAATAAAAATGTTTTATTATTTCAATTTGACTCATGAACGAACATCGACTAGGATTTAAAGTGCAACTCGTTTAGCTTTGTCACGCTCGCGTTCTTGTTTTAGAACTCGGTTGTGGTTTATTACTATAATATTGTGGTTTAATATTATTTAAGAAAAGAAGGATGCCTTTGGAAAATTTAGAAGAAGAAGGTTTGGCCAAGAATCCCAACTTGGAATTGGCGCAATTCAAATATCTTTTGTCGTTACACGAACACGAAAAAGATGTAGTTTTGACAGCACAGTTGATGGATGCAATCCGACACGATAGTAAGAGAAACCTACAGGGTGTTCCAAATGGAAATTTGTATTTATGTACTCGCGAGTTTGTATTTACGTATACACTTACACATAAATATACAAAGTGTATATAAGTTTACATGCATCTATAAGTGACAACTAACAAAAATTGTTGCATATTACAATGGATATAAATTTTTTGTACTGTATATACAATACATGTATAATACAGTTTTTAAAAACTATACATTCAGTATATACATAGTGTAAAAAACATTTATATATAGGGTGGACCAAAAGTTACTACCCACTGCAAAGCACTTTAAATTACTCTTGGAAATGGATAGTGACTTTTGAGTCACCCTGTATGTGAGGAGAAATATGTTTTTATGTATGCATATTTGTTGTGTATACAGATAAAGTTTTACCTGCCTTACAGCGTGTATATATATAGATTTACCTGTGTAACATGTTAATAAACGTATAACATAATGTTAAACTCTGCCCTTACTTTTGGTTGGTGTGCGGAGTGTAGGCAAAATATCAAGATAAATTTGTTAAAATTGGTTAAAAAACCAAATATTTCAGACATGGCGCCATTCTACCTCGAAGTGTGTAAAGATTTAAAGTGGAGTCAAGACGTTCAACTGCTGGAACGGATGCAGCGAGCCAATACCGAACAACTTAAAAAACTGGAGGACGCCATTGAGGATGCCGAGAAAAATCTCAGCGAAATGGAAGTCCGCGATGCCAATCTTGCCAAGGCTGAATACTTGTCGAAAATTGGTGAAAAAGTGAGGAAAAATAATGTTGACTTACGATTGAAATAAATAACCGGTGAACGCAAAAAAAAGATGAAAGAAAATTTTCTCTTTTTAGGAAGGATCATTGTCAGCATTGAGGAAAACTTACGACAAGACCGTTTCGCTGGGTCATCGGTTGGACATCATTTTCCACATCATACGAATTGGCTTTTTTTACATGGACCACGACCTCATCGTTAAGAACATTGAACGTGCAAAGAGGTAGGTTGTTCCTACAATGGAGGTGCGGCTGCTTGTGCATATCATTTTTGGTTAATATTTATTTAACAGACCTTTTTTGAACACCCTGTATATGGTGCAATTTTACTTTTCAACGGGACGTTGATTTCTTTATTATTTTTTATATAGTTTAATCGAAGAAGGCGGTGATTGGGATCGTCGCAACCGATTAAAAGTTTACCAGGGCGTTTACTGCCTGGCCATTCGCGATTTCAAGAACGCCGCTAACTATTTTCTTGACACCGTTTCGACGTTCACTTCGTACGAGCTGATGGAATACCGAACGTTTGTCACGTACACCGTGTTTGTCAGCATGATTGCACTTCCTCGCACCGATCTTCGAAGCAAGGTATGCTCATTGTGAATACAAAAAGTGTAACTAATAATAATGGCCCAGATCTGTGGCTGGGTGGCGGATGCATTAGCCCCTCCCATTGTGCAGAATGCCCCCTCACCCTGTCACTAGATGGAGTTAGTTGTAAATTAAAAAAAAGTACAGATATGTTAGTTTTGTAGTTATGAATCTAAATGTTTGTGTTACTAACTCGGAACCCCCATGTTACAGCACGGGTCTATTATAATAATGATTGTATTTTTCCACAGGTGGTGAAAGGCTCTGAAATTCTAGAAGTTCTTCATAATACACCCAGAATCAAGGACTATTTGTTCTCACTGTACAACTGTAAATACGGAGATTTTTTCCGATGCTTAGGTACGCATCTTTTATCACTATACAGGGTGTTCCTAAAAAGTCTAGTCAAATTCTAACCACAGATGTTCATCGAAATGAAAATTCCATATAAACATAAGTCCGGAAATGCATAATCATTGAACATGATTGTAACAGCCTACGAAATGGTGTTAACTTCATCCTGTGTTGTCTCGGAAAGGAAGCATTTCTGGACCCATGTTTATATGGATTTTTTGCTTTGTTTTGCTGTTTGCTTTATTTAATGTTAGAATTTGACGAATTTGACTTTTGCATTTGTTGCATTGCTGTCAAGTGGTTAGAATTTGACGAAACCTTCCAGGAACACCTTGTGCAACAGCGTAGAATAAATCGTACGAACAATGCGTAAAAAAATTGGATATTGCATATTCTTTTCAGCTCTTGTCGAACGAGAACTGAAGCAAGATCGCCTCTTCGCTCCCCACGTGCGTTACTACGTTCGCGAGATGCGAATTCTAGCCTACACGCAGCTTTTGGAGTCGTACCGAAGTCTCACGTTGCAGTACATGGCCCAGGCTTTCGGAGTCACCGTTCAATTCATAGATCAGTAAGAATATTGCATCATCGTATAAACTATACAGGGTGTATTTTTTTTTTTTTTTTTACTCATTTCGTTCGATACAAATGACGAAGAATGTTCATTGTTTTGCAGGGAGTTGGCACGTTTCATCGCAGCAGGCCGAATCCACTGCAAGATCGACAAAGTGGGAGGCGTCGTAGAAACGACGAGACCCGATAGCAAAAATTATCAATATCAAGTAAGTGACGAGAAATTAATTGGGATTGTAAATATTTTTTTAACGTAGTATTCGGTTGTTGCATTTTGAGTGCCACCGAAAATTGCTTTTCTTTAAAGCTAAAATTGGTTATTAATCAATAGTGACGCATAAGGGCTCCACTATTCAATTAATAAGTTGTAATACCAGTTTAGGTGCTCGTACAACAAATTCGTGTATTTTCGTTTCAGGCTACCATTAAACAAGGAGACATTTTGCTCAACAGAGTACACAAGCTTAGTCGTGTCATCAACATTTAAAAAATAAAACAGTTAAGAAATATTTGTCTTTGTAAACTATCTTGTATCACGATGTCTATTTTACAGTAAAATGTTGCCCACAATGACGAACTGTTTTGTTTGTTTCTTTAATCGTCGGTGAAAATTACATTGTGTACAATCGATAACTCGAATCTTAGTTGCCTTTATGTTCACAACAGATCGGTAGACGATGTAAAAAAGGAATTTTTTTCAGTAACGTTGGGATGCAAGGCAGGTTATTGTACGTTAATTGTCTTTTCGCCTCATCTTCGCCCCTTTCGATTAAATTTTGGCGCCATTGTAAAACTCCACGTTTTTCCAGCGACCCTATAAACACTCTTTAAATGAGTTTTTGAGTTGTTTTCAATTGCCTAAAGTATATATTGTTAAATCAGGATATAATTGAGGAGTTTGGTGGAATAACTGCGTAACTCAAAAAAAATGTAGTTTTGAGAAAAATGACAAAAACCTTGTGACACCTTCAAATTTAAGATTTAAAAAGATTCCTATCAACTGTCTATTTATAGAAGGAAAATGAACAGGTTTTTCAAAAATCTTAACTTTAGTCGACGACAGGCTTCAAGTTATGGGGCTAATTTAAAAATGCAACTACGCCGTTTTTCTAAAGATCGGTATATATTTTCCGTTGTTTTGGAAAAGCAAAAGCGAGTGAAATAACCATGGAGTGAAGCGACGAAAAGAAGTCACAAAAAATTTCAGATTACAATAGTCGCGTTCCATATTCTTGCTCTAAAAAGTCCGAAAGCGCAAATTATAGGTAATTACAGGTCTTTATGCCATAGACTGGTCTAAAAAGACATGCATTTTAAGAAATAATAATCTAAGTGGATTTACACACTTTTTCCACCAACCCCTCAATTCGACATTAAAAGTTTGGGGCATGTGTTTGACATGCCAAAGTAATTTGTCGCAGAAGCTTTGTTACATTTTCTTCCACCAAGTACTGATCTCGAGAACCAATCAAAACTAAATAGTCAATTATTTGTTATAATGTATAGAGGTTGGCGCAAAAGTTACTACCCATTACAAATGTAATTTAAAATTGGTTTGCAATGTGTAGTGACTTTTGAGCCACCCTATATTTCATATATTTAAAAAATATCGCTAAGTACCCTTAAAAGCAAAGATGTTACCTGGTATTGTGTTATCCAAAATGAACCCAACGAAGCCTCCGACAAACATGTTCGTACTCAAGAGGACTGTCATAAGTTGATCAACTATTGCGTTTCCTAGACAATGAAAAATTTGCATGGCCATATATATTATATATGTACAGGATGTTCCTAAAAGGTCTAATTTTAACAACAGATGCTATGCATCAAAATAAAGTAAAATACTCCATATAAACATGGGTCTGGAAATTCATCTTGATTTGCATACCTACAGCAATTGAGACCGAGGCCTCATGTTTTCACCCTGTATTGTGCTTAAAATGGATTTGCTTTGATTTGATGCATCATTCATAGCATTTGTGATTAAAATTTGACTTGATCTTACCTGTGGTAAAATTGGAACTATGTTGAGTTAACCACAATGGAAGAACTAACCCAAGTAAGAGGGAAATGCCGAGAATGAACAAGTTTCGCGAAGAATCGAGGTCGACGGGTTTCAGATGGGAAATTCCTATGGCGACTGTGAGACCGCAAAGCACACAAAACAGTCCTCCGATGATGGGATTGGGAATAATAACAAACACCGAACTGAACTTGGGGAAAATTCCAAGCAAAATCATGAAGATGGCACACGCTTGTATGATACGACGACTTGCTACCTGAGATTACACAAAAAAAGCAATTCTTGGCTAACTGATATAAAATAATCTCAAAGTAGGCGGTATGTTTATTATCCTCCTATTCAATAAAAGTCTTAGACTGAAGCAGAACCTTATTTGTATTGGCCAATCAGATGCGAGACATTGGCCAATCAGATGCAAGGCATGACATGGGCCAATCAGATGCAAGGCATGACATTGGCCAATCAGATGCAAGGCATGACATTGGCCAATCAGATGCATGGCATGACATTGGCCAATCAGATGCAAAGCATGACATTGGCCAATCAAACATCAGCACTTGATGTTTCTAGGTCAATAGTGATCATTCCGAAAGCTTGACAGTCCGTCGTATGACAGACTTACTTACTAGTAGTACATAGCAAAACTATAAATAGGCCTAAATATCCGTCTTGCCTTAGTAATACTCATCAGTGCGAAATTTGTGCTGTAAGAGGTAACTCCATTCCCAGAACCCCATATTCCACCGAGAATGCATCCGATTCCTTCCATGGCGATTCCACGGTTGACCGCATGCTTCGGAGGAACGGGAACTTCGCAGATTCTGGCACAAGCGTTGTAGTCGCCAATCGATTCGAGCGTCGATGCGAGGAGACCGGTCATAATGCCTAGTACAGGGCCAAGACTGACAGTCGGCAAACCCCATTGTCCTGCAATGTATGAAACCTGACTCTTAAGTTCAGGAATGAGTTCCGTTCCAAGATTAATTATATTTTTTTGTGCATTACGTGTATCTCGAGTTTTGGCTTTTAATATCCATGCTGATTATGTTAGCAGACATTTTAAAGCAATAAAACCATACACTAATACTAAACATGTACTAAACATAGAATTGTCTATACTATAAGTTTTGTTGTTATGTATGCGTCCTCTTACCTGGATACGGAACCCGAACCCAAGAAGCGTCCCGTACAGCTCTCAAGTTTTTGTCAGTTCTAGACGGATGAGATTCTGGGAACGCGTCGGTAACGGTCAAAATAGAACAAAGGGCCCATACTATTACTATTGCTAACAGCACCTGCAAAATAAACGTACGGTGGCTTATTTTTTTCAAGCGCACAAACTAAATGACGAAAGTTTAAAAGCATAAGGCTATATGACGGTATATACATACCGAGAATAATTTGAAAAATGGATACTTTACAAAGAACATTTTTTTATTTTTGTAAATAGGCACCGGCAATGTGACTTTGGATAAGTACTGAGAGAACAAAGCGATCAAAAAAATTGTCCTGAAAAAAAAAGTGAAACATGCAATGTAACAAAATGTCTACTCCATAAAAGCCAATTTAGGCTGAAGCCTTATTAGACCGAGGATGCAGCGTCTGTTGCCATTAACTACATTTCAGGTCTACGTTTCTACGACACGAGGAATGTGGTTAAAAAAAATGACATCCACCATTTGAAACAGTCGAACCATAAATAAATAAATAAATAATTGAATAAAATTCGAACTCACAGAAATGCTATTGCCCATTGTTCGCTACAGAGCTTCGCAGTTTCACCGACGATCGATAAACCAATGAGAATGATAACCGGAGCAATAGTCAACGGGGTTGCATATGGCAAAAAATAACCAATTGCGCCAGACATTCCTAAGAAAACTTCAAACAAGCAGCCAACACATAATGCACCTTGTACCTACAATTAACAAAACGGAGGACTTGAACAAACAGCTTTTGCTACATTTCCTAAAACTATGTATCAGTGTGTGAATACATTATTAAACTATTCCTAACTAGAAATAGACCCGTGCTGTAGCACGGGGGGGATATGAGCAACGTCACCCGATGGGCAAGGCTAAGGCATTCATCACTATCACACACACACACACACATGTACAGACTTGGACTATTCTTATTAGTGTTGTAAAAAGAAATGTTGAACAAACCTCCCTCATTCTGATTTGCCAATATTCATCCGAGTGGGTAAAATTTTTGTTAGTTATAGTTGAATTATCATTCATATCATAACTAGCGTCTGTAATCAATAGTGTTAACAAGATGGTACTTTGTAAAATGGTATTATGTAAAATACTGCATCGTTTTAGAGATAGTTACACAAAACAAAAAAACCACCAACAAACCATTTTCACATTTCCACTGCGGCTGGTTAAGAAATATCAATGTAGGAACCATCAACGAAAAAGTGGTTCCTTGTACTATCGGTAGACTATAGATAACAAAAAAACCTGTCACACAAAATAGCCCATAGTTTAGAACAGTTCAAGGGCAATATGATGATTATTGATAAGCCAAATTTTTGAAATTGTACAGGATAGCCATTTTTTTTCTTCTGATGACAAACTCCACGGAGTACCATAATGAACAACAAGGTGTTTCTCTATATTATGCTGCAATTGTCTGGAAAATCCAGAAAGTGGTAAAGTAAACAAGATGGAACAGTTCGATGTAAAAAACATCATATTTTTTAAAAAAGTGTGGCTTATCATCATATTGCCTGAAGCTCTGGTACAAACATGAATAACTGAACCGTGTGCCATATGTTGTCTGCAATAAAGTGGCTAAACCACAGACGAACATAGTTGTCGCAATAACGTGTCCATTGTCGGGACTATCGGGTGGAATGCACATTGCGGGTGACAATAACAACGGTACAGATATCGTACTTGAAAATGTTAATAAAAATTGCTGTAAATAAAAATACGAAGAAAAATAAATAAGTACTGTAAATGAGAATAGAAATATGATTAAAAAAGACATACTGATACAGGTATAATCCGGCATAAGCTTCGCTGGTTTGGCAATTGGAATTTACAGTAAAACTTTACAATGAAATTTTTCAATTTACGGTCAATACTTTTGGCTCATAATAGTGAAATTTACAGTTTTTCCATTTTTTTTTTCCAAAGCTTCACTGGTTAGGAAAATCCACTAATCTGGCAAATTGTTTGTTCCAAGTTTTCCGGATTAGTGAGGTTCTACCTGTACTAGTTTTTGTTTTTTAAATATATAATTCAAATAATATATCGGAATTATGATGTAATAACAAGTCAAAATTTTAAGCTAGTTCATAGGACAAAAAAATCTCCCCAAACGTTTGTTCTATAGACAAGACAGAAAATTTCACTATTATGCACTAGGGCGTAAAATTCGATGAATTCGCAACTGTTGCCAATTATTCGTTACAGCGAATAACTTCACTTTCTTGTTTCACTTCCAAACCAATGGAAAAGATACTGATCTTTTGAAAAAAGGTGCCAATGCATTTATAAATTAGCACGAAATTTGGAATAACAGCGTAATCGCATTTTAAAATTAGCCCACAACTGAAAACCTGTCAACTAACGTTAACAAATTTTTTGCAAAACCTGTTCATTTTGCTTCTATAAATATAGTTGACAAGATTTTTTTTAACCTTAAATTTGACGTTGCCAGACATTTTTATTTATTACCATTTTCTCAAAACTACATTTTTTGAGTTACGCCGTTATTCCATCCAACTCCTTAATTTCAAATTACACTAACTGGAACTTATTCCTAGAATAAAGAGAACTACTGTTACATTGTCTACTCTATGCAACATTTACATGATCTATGTAACATTTGTTACATAAACGCTAGTTATGTACATAAATGTTATAGTTATGTACATAAATGTTAACATACATAAATCTTTAGTTATGTACATAAATGTTAACATATATAAATGTTAACATACATAAATGTTATAGTTATGTATATAAATGTTAACATACATAAATGTTATAATTATGTACATAAATGTTAAAATACATAAATCTTTAGTTATGTACATAAATGTTAACATATATAAATGTTATACATAAATGTTATAGTTATGTATATAAATGTTAACATACATAAATGTTAGTTATGTACATAAATGTTAGTTATGTACATAAATGTTAATTATGTACATAAATGTTAGTTATGTACATAAATGTTAGTTATGTACATAAATGTTAGTTATGTACATAAATGTTAGTTATGTACATAAATGTTAGT
>JAQIWH010000096.1:0-77146 GCA_034695005.1 Cryptops parisi | reverse complement strand
ACACAGTGATCACCTAGCTCGCCCCTTGACTGCCTCAAGCTAATTCCGTGTCAGCTAATGTGAAATGGAGTATAATACAATCGATTCCCATTTTCATAACATTTCAAATTGAATCTTTATTTAGTGATAAATCAAAACAATATTTGCAAGAAATTAAGCTAATTGTGTGCATGTTTTTTTTTTATTTGATGACAGGAGCGCTGACATTCGTCGACTGGGAAATTGCACATGTGGGTTACACCTATAACGACATTGTTCATTTCACGGGTCTTATTAATTCATTGTGTAAGAACATAATTTATTTAATATTTGTATACTTAGAGAAATAATTTCATTTCACCAACAACTCTTTACACTGTAGGGTACAGAAATATGGTCGATTTTTCAAAAGAGTGGAATTTAGACCACATCCCAAAAGACTACCCAACAAAGTTTTACAAATTTTATTATGACGAATGGTGCCAAAAGCAGAAGAAAGTTTACGTTCAAAAGGAATTTGACGCTTTTTTATCGAATATGAAAAAGTTTGAAGTCGTAAGTTGACAAATGAAGATCCTGGTGTAAGATAATGTTAAGTATCACTTTCATCAAAAATGACTTAGAGGAATTTTTTAATGTGTTAGGTACAATCATACCTTCCTTGTGCATGATTTTGAGCAAGACAGCAATATTTGCAACTATATTAGTGCAAGAAGTGTAAAGTAGTCTAATAGATGACAAGGCAATTTCAGATCTCAAAACATGTTTTCCTCGAAATTGTAAAAATGTTACTTAACACCCTTTTACACCAGACCCTGCAATCGTTGTATCAAATAACTATTTTTTAAACATACTTTTTAATAAACTGTATTTTTAAGATTAATAAAGTGATATTTTTTCTACAGTGTGATGCATTAATGTTTCTGTTGGCTGGATTGACTCTTGCGGAAGATAAAGCTGCCATGTTATTCTCAGATCCAATAAAGTAAGAATAAGTTACATAACATTTTATAATATGTAATTTTGTTAGTTTCAAATATTTATATAGTGTAAAACTTATATAAAATAACGTTTTAAAAATTTCAGGTATCGAGAAAGAAATTTGAGCACTTATCTCGAGATCAAGAATAAACACTTTGGCATTAGTACCTTTGGCTATTCTTAGACGGTTTATATCAATTAAAAATGGAAACTTTTAATGGTATATAAAAAAAATTTAATACATTAATTTGTATTAGGTTCATAATAGAAAGGTAACTGTTTTTATCAATTTACAGCAAAACATTTTTTTCCACCAGGAATTAAACCAAGAATCTTTATCTCAACAAAGCGCAAGAAGTGTATAACGATTATTTATCATATATGATAAAGATAGTTTATTAATGTATAGTTAAACTCAAACACGCTATTTGTAGATTTCAGCCTTACTATACGAAAGAATAAACGTGGTCAATCACTAATACATAATATACAGGGTGTTATCAAAATATATACATAATTTTACTGTCCATAACTTCATTAATTTTCGTTTGTTGCGAGTCGAACCAATTATTTTAGGCGAAACAAGATTAGGCGAAACAGGAAGCCACGGATGTAACAAGAAACTATACAATCCTCTAATTACAATGTTCTATTTACATACATTATTATCCATACTGCATTTTGTTGAACATTTAAGTCGTAATATTGACGATTATACTACTAAAATTATTAGGTATGTATCAAATTATTTCAATATAAAAGTAGCTTCACAGTTTAAAGAAATAATTACAAAAATAAACTTTTCCATTTTATAAAAATAATTCAATGTAAATATTGATTAAATTGTTTCCATTCAATAAAAAATTCATATCACTGAACATATATATATTGTTGACAACTGATGTAACATGTTAGTCACAACTGATGCAGTTATCATTGTTTATGATTAACGCCTTAACAACTTACAAAAAAAATATGTACAGTATTAATAGTGTACTATGTACACTATTATTTAATAGTATTTTAAGTATTGGTTTCACATGTACAAAAACAATTTCAATTGTAATAAGAACTTGGACTATTGATGTAAATTTAAATTTCACCGCTTCAAAAAATAAATTTCAATGAAAGTGCAAAACGAAACTAAATCTACTAACATTGAGAGTGAATGTTTGTGAAGTGATAGAGCAAAACCTAAATCCACATCACCTATAGTCAAAACCGCACAACAAATGACCAAATATTCTTCAAATTAATTTTAATCTAACAAAATTTAAGTTTGTCCTGAAATTTACGTTAATTAATATAAAAATAATTGTCACAGGATTATAGAAATTATTTTCTATAGTAATAAGAGTTTCAATACTTCATCGCTTAGTTACTTCACTTGTTAAGCATTGCACTTCATTGATGCAATAGATGCAACACTGATTACGTAATTACTCTTATCATAAATAAAACTCTCATGCATGTCAACGCGGAAAACACATCAAACCCTACAATCGATCAGTAAACAAGGTATAAAAAATCAAATAGTGTATACTTTTTTATTGTAAAACATGACTGAGTTCAACTTTTACGAATTAAAAATCAACATAAACCAACCACACGATGACATCAAACAATTACTCAAGAAAATCAAACCCGATTGGAATGAATCTGATATCCAAATAGAGGTAAAAATTTATTTAAAAAAATAATTTTTAAATATAAAGTATGCAATGAAAAATCTAACTTACAATCGCATGTTTTGCAGCCCCTTACTGGAGGATATTCGAGTACAATGTTCGTTTGCTTCACGACAACTGTATCAGATGGAGTTACTGTCCGATTATTTCATGGCGACAGTGAACTGAGCGATCATAGTTTAGAAGTTAAAACAGTTAAAGTATGTATGCGTTAAGCGTTTAATTCATAACTATACGATCTTGTTAATCTAACACGATTAACATTTCAGCACTTGTCAACAATTGGTCATTTCTCCAAAATCCATGCCAAATACCAGAACGGTTATTGTTACCAATACATTACAGGAAAACCAGTCGTTAACGCTTTAACACAAACTGGAACGATAACTAACGAAATATTAAGGTGAGTAACTATTGTAAGCGATAGTAACTAGGATATTAACTATAAACCATTATAGGATAATATTTTTTAAATATATATTATATATCGATTTTAATTTCATTTTAGTCACATGGCAAACGAAATGGCTTTCCTACATACCGTCAAGCTACGTGACGTTAAATACGAACGTACAAATTATTTTGACAGAATGAGAAACTATTTCAAGAAGAAAACGTGGAAAATCGATCATGAAATGGTTCCTAGCAAAGAGGTTTTGGAAAAGGAATTTGATTTTGTGGAAAAGTATTACAAAATGCTTGGTAGTCCGATCGTACACTGTCATGGGGATCCACACCCAGGAAATGTCATTTGGAACGAAGAACAAAGTGAGTTCATAGCACAATTGACCATCCCATTTTGACAAGTCTATTATCCGGCAATTTTATTGATTGGCTTTTAATTTTACCAAAATATTAATTATCAAACGATTTTAAGCAAATTTTTAAAACACTACAAAAATTTGTGATATGAAAAAAAATTAGTACTACATAGTGCAGTAAACTATTGTAATTTGGCGAACTTCGCATAATTCGGAATACTTTTTTTTTTCATAATCACGTAAATATTTCTCAATCCGGAAATGAATTCCAAATTTTGGATTATCCGAAATTCGGACAAATTTCAATTTGGATTTTTAGTGACAAGATCAAACAAACCATACCGAACTTGCACCATCCGGCATTGTCAAAATTCAGTATTATAAGAATGAAATTTATGTATATATATATAACATGTGCAGGGTGTCCCAAAAGTCTTGTAGTTTTAAGTTTAGTTGAGTGAAAACTGCACCAAGACTTAAGGGACACCCTGTATATCTTTGTTGGCGTTGTAGTTATTTTATATTATTTGATGTTTAGAAAAAATAACATTTATCGATTGGGAGACGGCAACCATAGGATATCAATATCAAGAATTAGGACATTTCCAAGTTACTTTATTTATATACGGTAACTTTTTTCGGTAAACTGTTACTTTAGGTTGATGGGCAGAGTTTACGAACATTATCGTTAAGATAAATGAAATAATTTTAATGACTTTTTTTTACCTTACCTAACCTAGCGTTTATGAGTGTAAATACCAGGTCAGAATGGTTAGAAAATACATTATGAAATATTCCATTTATCTTAATAATATTTTACCTAGACTAAGCCCACCAACCTAAAGTAAAAGTTTATTTTTTCTTTTATCATCCATAAATCTAAAACAAGATATACAATAATCATACATCTATTTTTATATTTTAGAAATAACGAATGCCACTAAAAAAGGTCATGTGACCATGCCAGAAAATTACGAAAGTGTGTTCCTTAAATCCTATTACGAAAGTCAATGCAAGTTATTCAATGAAGAGTTCAAAGAAGAAACGCTGAGACAACTTGAAACTACAGTTAAGCAGTTCCAACTGGTAAGTCATTCTTTTAAATATTATTCTTTTTAATATATTAAGAAAACTATAATAAAAATTAATTTTAAAACAAATTTTTTACTAGGCACCGTGGCTAATGTTTATAATCTATTCATTGACCGAACCTGTATGCGTCGATGCATTTTCTGGTGACAGGAATTTGTGAGTGATTTTATTATAATCGTCTATTTGTGTGTTCAAGTTTATCTAATATTTGTAATTTACATTTATTTTGCTTTCATTCTTAGCTTTTTAGAAACGTGTCTAAAGAATTACTTGAAGATAAAACAAACTTTTTTATCCAAAGCGGGATTTGAAGAAGAATAATAGGTTTTAAAAATAGTCTATTGTTTCGCATATTTGAATAACAGATTCAATATTAATATTGTCTCAATAAAGTTAAGAACCACAACAACAGTGCTGTATGGTTTTTCAAAACACAAACAACTTAAAAATAAATGAGAATTTTTTTTTTTGCGTATTTTTATTCTAAGAAACGAATTCGAAACAAATGTATGAATTATAAATTCTTTGCATATTTGTATATAAGTTTCAATATCAAAGTTGCATCAATGAAGTTAAGATCTACAACAACAGTGCTGCATGGTTTTCAAAACACAAACTTAAAAATAAATGAGAATTTTTTTCTTTGCGTATTTTCTTCTAAGAAACGGATCCAGAACAAATGTCAGAATTATAAATTTGTTTATCACGCATGACAGCAGACGCTCAAATCAGTACACCCTACGCCCTCTATTGACAACAAGTAATAACTACGGTTGGATTAGATTTATAAAACTTTGTTTGTTTAAAATTGGACCTAAAAATAAACCCATTGGTATTGATACTTTTAAAGTGAAGAAGAATGATCCCTTTTGAAATGATCCCTAATGAATTAGAATAAGAAATAATCGGTTGTCCTACCGTGAAATCTTGTCCTCGCCGCTTTGTCCATCGTCGATAAAATCACGAACTTTAATATGATCAGAGTCTTTTGAAGCAATTTCGCTGTAGTTGCACCACACTTGTAAAACACTTGTAGTTCACAAAACTTGTATTACAAATCCACTAATTAATGTCACGTTATTACTTGTTTCCTTCACGAACACTTGTAAAATAAATCCACTCTTCTTCTTTCACCAACAAGTTCCATAATCCGTTGTTAAATTGCAGTCTTCACACAAATATCCTTCCCGCGTCGAAAGAATACGTGAACGTGGCAAATTCACAATTAACACTGTATATAGAATAAATAATTATCAAGTATATTCGCGAGAAAAAAAATGGTTCCAGTTAATTTCTACACCTGTAGAGTAAGAACGTCATCATGATGGGTGTTCATAGAGAGTTGTAGAAAGTTTTCGAAAATAAATCAAAATTGACGAATTATAATATTCACCTGTTGACAAACTGATTTTATTCAAGGTTATGAAACTTTCTCTTTTAAATTTGCAGTCCTTTAATTTTGCATTGGTTGATGTGATTTTGTTTTTCTTGGATAATTTGCATTTGTAGTATTTTACGAATTAAAAGAGAGTTAAAGTATGCTATTTAAATACAAAAAGAAGATGTATTTAAAATATTCTATGAATAATCGACATTAGCATTATTTTATTAAGCATGAGAAATTAAATTTTAACAATACAGTACAATTGAAAATCCACGAACTTATTGGTTACTGTATGTATATAATCTGTCGATGTCTGAAGCTTTTTCAACCAGGTGACATTCCCACGTGACAGCGAGTTTATTTTGTATCTGGGAAAAAGGGATAGGTCAAGGGGATAGAGGTAAGTCTATCTGGTCAATAGTCAACATGAGTGAACTACTTTCATGAGTAAAATATTGTATTAAAGATACATACCAATTTATAGGATACAATATTGTTACTCAGGCACTGAGTACAAATTCCAAACATGTAATGCGTGACAACATCGATCAGTTTATAAAGGTTTGCTCACCTTTTCGATTAAAAAACACATTAACCCCAGCTTTTATAAGGTATTTTTATACAAATTTCGCTGCAAAGTGTTTATCAATGTAATCCAAAGTATTACATGTATCCAAATGAATCCATATATTCAAAGTATTCCATGAAAATTTCTAAGTTGACAAATCACTTGATCATTTCACCACACCGCGAAGTGTCTATTAATGACAATGTATATCCAAATAGTTTCCAAAGTCCAAAGTATTCGCTGAAAGTATTTTATGATAATTTCTAAATTCACCACACACATCACTTTATCACATGTGTAAGCAGAAACTTTTTTTTTAATTAAGTTTCAATTCCGCTAAGTGAACGTGACGTCATGGCCATGCGAATGTAGCGACATCTGAACGCAAGTGATTGAATTATAATCGAAAACAATAACAAAAATTCAAATCGTAAAAATACGTTTTAACTGGCTATTGTCGAGTCTCTATAGATTAACGGTCTCTGGATTAAATATACAAAGTTACGCAGCATCGGGTTCTTTACTAGAAATTTCAAATATAGGTAGTTATGTCTGAACGACTTTTATTTGACTACTAGTATCTGTGGGTATAGATACCAGTTAAGGTTAAAAACACTTAATTCATCATAAAATGAATACGTTATTGTTTTGTGGCCCTCTCTTCTTAGTGCCTACTCGTTAAGACACAAGTACCAAAATATATAATACACTATAAATAAAAATGTATGCTGTAACAAATACATGTGTTATAAAATAAAGTCAAAAACAAGACAAAGGGCAAAAAGTCAAAAAAGACTTCAAACATTTTTTAACTTCCTTCTATTTTATTTGTTTACTTCCCTTTTCTTGTGTTTTTTTAACTTTTTTTTTATTTTTTTATTTTTATTTTTATTTTTTGTTTCTTTGTAATGTTTTTTTGAATTTTTTGACTTTATTTCCTACAATCAATATAATTCTACATTCACGTAAAATGAAAACTAGTAGTTAGCCACCGTCCTGCATTTTAACCATAAACATTCACAGTTATCATTTATCTTAAGATAAACTCAAAGCTTGGGTTTATTGTTTACTGACTACAGGATGGTGACTGCAATTTTTGGTGTAGCAAGTCGAGCAATTTGTGCACATCTGTGGCGTTGTTTTTTTCCCAACCAGTTTTTATTACTTGGGATAAGAGCTGAAGTCACAGTGGTTTACAAAGACTTTCCACACTATAAAATTGCGTGTGACAGGGAGCGTTAACAATTTCACTATCTAATAAAAAAAGTGAAATATCAAAATTAATAGTTAGAATTAATAAAATATAACAGTCATAAAAATACAATTTTATTTTATTTCTGTAGAATGCTTGCAACCATGCGCACAAATTTTGTTCAAATTTACCGTACTTTTTTTTTGTTTTTTGCATTAAACACGAGTTTCACACCAGCTTATATCAAATTACTTATTAAGGCGTATACTAGAATTGACATTACATTACATTTTTTTTAAAGGGTAAGTTTATATATATAAAAAAGATCTGAAGCTACCAACTGTATATCACAGAACACGCTTCCGTAGACACGTGAAGCTAAGTTAAAAGACAAATCGTATCCATCAAAGTCAGTCTAGTTTTCCAGTCTATGGCATCGAGAAAAAAAATTTAGTTCCGAAGTCCAACAGTTAAAATGTCAAGTCAGGTTTCGATTATCATCCACACTAAGGTAATGCTGAAGAATTACCAATTCTTTGTTTTTGTTTCTCTGACTTTCGCTTTGAACCGAGCGAACAAAACAGAGCAATTGAATTTTAATTTTAGAAAGCAAAAAATGAAAAAAAAGTTAAATAAAAAGAGAGAAAAACAAAAACAAAAACAAACTTAGTTGAAAAGAAGAGATATTAATAAATAAAATAGACGTAATGTAAATTGAAATATTTTAAAGACTAATTATATAAGAATTGAAGAAATAAAAGTTGTTTTTATTTTTACAAAAACAAACAAAAAACAAAACAAATTTTAGTTCAAAAGTTAAGATGCAATTTGTTTTATGTTTTAAAGTTGAAAAAGCATTTTAAAATTTTTGTCTAGAATTATACTTTTTTTTTTTTAATTTAAAAAATTCTGACAGGAAATTCTGTTTGTGCATACTGTACAAGATGACCGAAGCATTTTCAATTCAAAATCAATAACTTTTGTTTCTTAAGTTTTTTTTTTATATAGTTACTATATAATATCAATTCTAAATTTATGCGAGTGTTACATTCTGCGAAAAACACGCACAAATTGAAACTCATATATGTCAAAAATTCTATTAAATAACAAAAACAAACTTAACTTTTTAAGGCAAAACTAAGTATTTCAGAAAGTCGTGGTGTACACGTTTTGGATGTCAAGTATTCAGTCACAATCAAGAGTTGCGTAATTTTTGGTATGGCAACTGTATGTTAGCTTCTTCGCCAACCAATGAAATTTGTTTGGCGTTACAGTTGTCCACAAACTGCTCCTCTCGATCGTAAGCGTCGCCACAGATGTCACATCTTTGTCCATCAACTAGAAATTTCTGCAAAGCAAAATATTTAACTAAAAAAAAAGTACAATATTTGCGAATGATTACTATGTAGAACTTTGAAAAGAAAATATTTGATTACAAATAGAATTGAAGCCATGGCTTGCCACACCAAGAATTGCATGTGTCAGGAGATTTTCAGCAATTTGTGCACGACGACATAAAAATGCATAATAACAAAATTTTCTCGCATTGAACGAGCAGCTGGTTAGGTATCTCTCATCGTGAAATAGCAAAATCGCATATGCGGAACTTGCATAAATCAAAAACTCCGTTCTTTTTCAAACTTAAACACAGTACCATGTGTGTGTGATGGATCGTTTTTTATTCGTGATCCATATACTTATTTCATAATAATCTGTTTCGATGAGACGAATCGAGAGAGTTGGTATGAAAAACGAGGCTAAGGGTCTATCTAAGCCATCGATCATGAGGAATCTCTAATAAGTTGGTAGCGCAAACTGGTCAACCATAATCTGTCTGTTCTTCTGGGACACAACTTCCTCGTGGCGAAACATTCATTAGATTTGCGCGTGGTCTCTAATTAAGGAAGCCGTTTCTTCTTTTTATCCTTCAACATATGAAAATCATAAAGACCCTTTCCGAATTGCCTTTGTCAGAAAAGTTCTGAATGGCATTCATAAATTAACCCGGGCACCACTTAATGACTTTGACGAAGGAGTGAACATGGCATTTGAGTCTCAAGAAGGAAGCCGAGGCCTTGCTGCGTGAATAAGCCCATTAAAAACACTAAACGATTTTCAGCCCGGGAAAGGTGCCAATTAAGTTCTTCTTCTTCTTCGTTGAGAAAAGAAAAAGCAACGCACAGAGACGCGCGAGCCTTTCACTCCCAAGTGATATTTGGGACGATTTGCAAAATATATGAATGTTAAGCAAGATTCGCGAAAATTACTTCCTTTCGCCGGAACGATGAAGAAAGAGACAAAAAAGAATTTGCTTATTTCTAGCACACTTTATCGCAAAAGTCCCTGTCTCCAAGATCATCATCATCATCTTCATCCTGCAGGACTTTATCTTCAATGGTGGGTTCTTTTGGTTCCAAATTTTTTTTTTTGTGTTTTACTTACAGCTAAAGTGAATATTACTCAGCTACGACCAAATATTCACGTAGCGTGAATAAGAGATGCCTCAAGAAATGCGAGATAATAAAAAAGTTGAGTGTTTGCTAAAGTAAAACTGTCAGTTTCAAAGACAGTTGAAGTTCATGAGATAAGTATGAATGCTATTATGCATGGTAAAACCTGTGGTTTTATTTCTAGAAGAAAAAGGGGTAGGTTAGCAATCGATATTAGAAAGAGCGATATATTAAGTAAATGGTAAATATTAAGTACAAAATACTGTAAATAGTTCATGGGGGCGATCAAAGTATAAATGAATGCAAATTGATTAGTTTTAACAAATTCACTACATTATAGAATTTAAATGACACTGCAAAGTTTACGAAACACTGTTCTGAACGGTTTATTCAACTGCGAGAGTAATTTTTGATTAAATAACACCGTAAATATTTTATCCATTCTACGTTTGAACTGATGTCTTTAATTCATTAAATTTGAATTTAATCTAAAATAACAACCGAGCTGTAAATAATGTATGAAGTTATGCTGAGGAATGAACAAATGTGGAATACCGGTGTATACAGAATCGGGTGTGTGAATTTAGATAAGTTTTATATTAGATAAACGAAAAGACAAATGACTTTAGACATTGAACAGACAAAAAATTTAAAAAAATGTATTTTCGTAATACGGTACTTATAATTTCTGCAACTCTTTCAACTTTACTTCATTTTAAAAACGACGTCCCAAAAACTTTTTCAGCAAATTTCGCACTTCCTGCAATTTCTTAACACTTTCTCTCAGCATAAAAAAAAAAACATACGAAAAAGTAAATCGTTTGTTAAAGTAGTCAGCACTTTACGAGGAAACTTGCCTCGAATTTGTGAAGATTTTTCTGGAACAAAAGAGAACGCATGTCTTAACTCACACTCCAGCAAACGTTGCAAGATAATTCTAACCATCAAGCAATCAATAAAAGTTAATTAGTCTTTCACGTGCAGACGACAAGAAACGAGTCGAATGACTGAATGGATGAAGTTTCCAGAAAACACATCATCTCCAATTACATCGAAGAAACAAGACACACCACCGAGTCTCATCTGGCAAGACGACTTTGAAAGGTTCATCTTTGAAAAAAAAATTTTTTTATTTAAAATAAAAAATAGAAAAAAAATAGACAGCATCGACTTTTATTGTCTACTCAAGAGGAACATTTGGTTCCAATCTTACTGCCGTTCTTTCCACTTGTTCACCTCGGAATTACTTCCCTCGAATGACCGCTCCCTTTGACTTTGCTTTTCCAACGTCCAATCAATTTCCAACCGATTCCAGCAACGCAGAAGCAGCTGCTACTGCACCGGCTTCATGCGACGAAAAATCAATAATCTCTTCATCAGAAACTTGCGCCCGGATGGAACTGAAGGGTTGAAATGGAAGGTCAACTAATCTTTGACAAGAATTTATAGTGACTTGAAAGTTGTGAGACCCATTTTGCACCATCCAGGGAGTGATTAAGTGTCCTCGGTGTAAAGGCAGATTGTTGTTGACAACTTTCCAAAATGTAATTAGAATGTGTAGTATTGCCCCAAGACTGACATTTGTTGTTCCGAAGAGAAAAGCAACTGGTGTTTTCTCGGCATCTCTAGTCCGACATAAATAAACTGGAATGAAGCCCCAAAGACAACATTCCACAGAACGTTGTCTCCAAAGAATGTCTTTGCTCATAAGACTTTTCGGAACTACATTTTACTCTCTGTGTTAAGTAAGATACCGGAACAGACTTGGTAAGAATGACCCATACAAATTTATTTACAAATATTGATGAAGAAAAGTTTTTGAGTTATGCTTGTCACCATTCAAATCATGCATAGATAGAAAATTGAACATATGAAGGGCTTCGGGCGATATAATGTTGTCACATTTTTGAAATTGTTCAGAGTATCATACTAAGCAACAAAGTGATTCTCTATATTATGTTGCCATGTTTTGGAAAATCCAGAAAGTAGTAAAGTAACAAGCTAGAAACGCTACTGAGAAACAGTTTGGCATAAAAATGTCATTTTTGGAAAAAGTGTGGCTTATAACTTGCCCGAAGCCCTTCATATATCTAAATTATTAACAAGGTGGCAAAACTTCAATGTTGTCATTTATGTACCGTCATGATGAAAAGTTCGCATAAAGGTGAACTTATAAGCACTTGATAAGATTTTTTTTTTGCTTGGTAAAATCTGTAATTCTAAGTATCGCATAAACCGAAAACTTCCTGCATTCCAAATTGATCAAATAGTTAAACAAAATTTTAATTTGGCAAATTAGGCAGTAAAATCATAAAGTAGTGTCTCTTACCTTTTAGATGTTTGATTTTCTTTGTAGAGAATGATTGGTATGGACGTGTATACCTGAAAAGAGTTTTTTACCAGACAGTAAATTTTAAAATTTTAAGTATTTAATTCAATTATAAAACTTTCTATATATACGATCAACTTGATAAAAATAGACATGTATAAAAGCAAATGCCTTTTTTTTTAGAGTAAGAAAGGTTAAAACCACGCCAGTTCCTACTACGACTACAATGAGAAACTTTGGATAAAAACGGAGTTCTTTCACTTGGTTAGTAGAACATGGTTAGTATCACAGAAACAGTTTCAAGTCTAGCGGGAAAGTTTATAAAAACAAAAACAAAAACAAAAAAATCAAATAACACTGATTTTTTTTTTCAAGTTCAGTTTGTTTAAAAAATCCAAAATCAAGATTAGGTATCTACATCACAACTTGCTCCTCTTCTTGGGGTCTTTGGAATTGCAACTTCACAGAGGAAGAATTGCTGACTGAAAGTTGTATTGAGCATGATCTTTGGAGATGGATCATTGGTCGTTAGTTCAAACACATTCCACGTCTGCACACCGGAAGTTAGTTAGGTGAGTTAGTATTTTCACACAGAGGTTAAGTTGCTTCAACCCAAAATACTGTATGCCATACGTCATGGCTGTTAAGGTACCACTTTTATAATGTTTTTATAGTTGTCCTACACAGCTATTGTAAAATCATCACCGCAGTCGTTAAAAAATTTTTCTTCTAGTTGAGATCTTGTTTGTCTGTCAAAAATTAACAAAAAATGACAAATTACAATGAGCTTTCGATAATAATAAGCTTTTTATTTTATTTTAACAATTTTATTAAATATTTACGATGAAATTTACATATTTTTTTACCTGCGAGGTGATCCTGTTGTTTCGTATGGTTTACTATACACAGTAGTTGGTGGAGCATCTGTGATAAAAAAGTTCTATTACTGACGAATTGCTTAACATTGCATAATAATAGAATGGTTCCCGTGACGTTAAGCGTTAAATATTACTGTAATACGTTACAACTTAAACACTTACCGTGACAAACCCGTGTAATACAGTGTAGCGTTACTTCATTGCATTACACGGATGCACGATAAATGCTCTACTTTGTTGTTTCTATTGTTATTTCAGTTCAGTTGTTGAAAATGAATGCAACGACACTAGATTATGGTTAAATAGATCATTGGCTACAACTTTCAAATATGATTTGATAACCACGACTCAAAGTTTCCACTATAACAGTACGATGATTTTGAAATTACATCTCAAACCCAATGGAAATGAATCTACGACAAAATGTCGCGGCAATAATGTCGTCGACAAAAACGTCGCGGTAAAAAATGTCGCGGTAAAAAATGTCGCAATACAAGAATACTTTGTTTTGGACATACCACTAGGTTGTTTTGTTCTTTTGTACTTGGTGCTATTGATTTCATTGATCAATTCAATTTTAAATAATAAAAAAAATAAAAAGAATGTCGCCATAACAAATGTCACCGTTAAAAACATTAGTAAAAAATATAACCTAACCTAACCAAACCTAACCTAAACTAAACTCTAACCTAAACTTTAACGTAGTCTCCTGTAAGCAAAACTAACTTAACCGTAACCTAACGCAGTCTCCTGTAAGCACTATCGAGTCAGCACAAATGATAACGTATGAAAATGTAATGTTACAAAAATGTGTACAGCGACATTTTTGTCACGACATTTTTGTCGACGACATTATTACCACGACATTTTGACGTGATGCGAATGGAAATAACACCATTGTAAAAAATCCTATTAATCCTATAAATTAATCTCTCAAACTTAACATTTTTATTATATTACGAGTATTCCCATTGAACATTATGTTTGGTTCACCCTGTATATTGTATATTCATGTAGTTATATAAATATTACATGCATTCGTACAGAATAACAAAACCGTACCCTATATACAACACTCTATACTTGTACTCCATTACTTTGACATTTTAATCAGAATATAATAAAACTAGCGAAAAGCCCGTGCTATAGCACGGGAGTAGTGATGAGCGATGGGCGGGGCGCTATGGGTTGAGATAAAACATCCATGAAACACACATACCTGGGGAAATTTTATATTACTGTATACCTTTCTGGTTATCTCCTTTTATGATGCAATATAGTTCAGCTCGTTTTGTTCTTCCTTGTAGCACCATTTCTGGAGAAGTGTCATTGGATGTGTTCGATTCTGGTTCATGATCCAGTAGATCTGGAACTGCAAATTCGTTGGTCACTAATAATTAGAAAAAAAAACATTAAAACTTATTGTATAAATTGTTTACAAAGTGTATCTTGAAATAAACCACTTACCATGAGAATCCTTTCCTACATTATGAACCGTTCGTAACTGACAACAAGTTGGATTTTCGTGTCTGTAAACTCGACCATCTTCTTTGTATTCAGTGAGTGGGTTCAGATAATCAGCTTCAAAACAAATACAAAATTTGAAGTTAAATTAAAATTCTAGTTTATAATATGAAAAAAAAATAATATACATTTTTGGACACAAATGCTGACAAACCTGCCGAAAACATTGAATCATCGTGACATTTTTGCAACGTCCCCTTTCTTGTTCTTGGAAAAGTGCCATCACGATATTCCTATAAAAAAATGTAACAACTCTCTTGATGCACCCATCAACCATGTCACAGATAACCTCGTCATTCTCTTCAAATGCCTCATGCAAACAAAATGCGAATTTCTTCTAAATTCGTAGAGGAAACCTACTGGCCATAGAGGAGGATATATTTGCGAGTTCCTTTGATGGAAAATTTTCATTTCATTTCCGTCTAATATTTGCGTTGTTGCATAGGGTGAAATATCTAATGAATATTCAATAAAAAACAATTTTTGGAGGTTTGTTTTTTTTCTTTATATAATATTTTTTCCTGTTTGTTTTTATTTTTTATTCTTTGATCAAAGTCCCCAAAAAATTGAAAAAAAAAAATCAATATAAAAAAGGAAAATAGCAAACAAGACTTCTCCATAGAGATGATTTACCTTTCTCCGAGTAAATACTCCTATCGCTTTTCGATGGTACTTTAGACTCGTGGCTTCTATTGATCACAGAAGAGTAACTTCCGACTCTCTTGTCCGGAATTTGCTGGAGTAATTTCAATGCTGCTGAATCAGTGACGTTGCTTGCCTTCCTATCTGCAATCAGTAAGATTCAACCATTAAGATAAAAAAAAAATTCCCCAATGACAAAAAACAAAAAGATCAAGACAAAAGACACAAGATGAAAAAATCGATTTCTTAAAAAAGAGATAGTTCGAATAAAAAAAACAAAGTTAGATAATTTTCCAATAACTTGCCCAAATCTTCTTGGTAATGAGTATTGGTAGGATATTTCTTGTTTCTTCTTATAATGCAAACTAAAGCCAAGGCAGATAAGACGATAACGACTGCCAGTACTACTCCTAAGATTTCCCACCGATAATGTAAAATGGAATAAGTTTCATCAAAGTCGTAGCTGAGTGGAGACAAAGTTCCTGAATAAACAACAACAGCATGACATTAATGCGATGCAAAAGCACCACGATGTCTTTAGTTGAAGGGTGAAGGCGACTTTATGACTTTGCTGAAAATTAAATTTCCTTATTAAGTTATGCTACTTATGTGTCGATGAAAGCATTAAGGTGATGGTGCCTAACTTCATAAACAAAGCATAAAACCTTGAAAACGGCGAAAAAGGTTGTCAGCTTACAAACTTTAACAACCCTTTTTAAATTTTTCAACATCTTATACGTTTAGATCGTGTGTTGAATTGTGTATCCCCTTTATGGTTTACATAGCATGTGACACAAGTCATTAATATTTTCTATTAATTAATACTAATTCTTACACGGTGTGATTATATTTTTCAAAAAAAAAAAATTTACATTAAAAAGCGTGTGCGGTAAATTTTTTTTTCACTTTCGTTCATTTTTGTTATACATTTTTTTGAAGGCTGAATTAGTTTCAACCTACATCACATGCAATGAAAGTAATTACATTTAACATTTTCCAGATGCACATCTGCATACTAGAATCGAGTGAATTAAGCAAATCATCAATTTTGGAAGCTCCAGGATAATTAGCATATTGCTGTATGCAGTATGAAATTTCTTACATTCATCCCCATAAAATTGCTTTAATACGATTACTTTCTGAGCTAAGAAAAGGAAAAAAATAATACAAAAAAAAAAGGTCAAAAGAAGATATTAACGTTATTGTGTGCTACAAATATTATTTTTTACACAGACACATACAAAAAGCATCAAAACAAGATTATTAGTGTTTCCTTACAAGTGTTATTATCTTTTAGCCTCACCATAATGAAATTTCCTTTAGTAAATGAAAAACTAAAGAAGAGTGTTTTCCATTGGAAGAGGAGGAAAAAGAAAATGGGACCGAGATGAAGAGTTACATTAGATGGGAACCAATTATTGTCGTTATACATGATGAAAAAATATCATACAAATTAAGCTGAACCCTTACCTCCGGAAAGTGTACGGGTGGAAAATTTGTACTCTGTCACTGTCGAGCCTGCATTATTGTGGGCGGTGACACGTAAAACGTACCAGCTGGCTGGAGTCAAGTCAGGGATAACAAACTCGGGTTGTTGTTGCACATTATTTGATACGAGTTTCCACTCAATTACACCCAGCAATTTATATTGGACGACGAAATACAATATCGGACATGAATCTGATGCCCATTCGTCCAATAGTAGCGCAACGTACTCGACCTCGACGCGAAGGAACTTGTCGCCATCTGGACTTCTTGGAGCTGTGAAAATGAAATTGTCTTCACAATGGACTCCCGACACCATAATTGTTATAGAGCGACAAGTTATGACGGCCATTTCGAAGAGGGTGTTAAACCCTCGTCCACCTGCGTGAAATATTTTTACTGATACGGTCAAGTGGCGGAAGCCAGACGATTCCGCCTTTTACGACCATTGTCCGGGAATAAATTGCACCAATCAATACGGCTCAGCAACGTCCTAATAACCCGCTTTTCATGCAGATGGCACCAGCAATTACCAATGCAAGTCACACATTTATTAAGACTATAGCATTTAAAAACTTTTGAAAAAAGTTTTTATTTCTAAAGCGGTATAGAAAAGTTTGCGTTTTAAACAGTCCAACTTTTCGTACCAAATTCCTTGTGTGTATCAATTTATATTTATACAAGACATGTTTTTAATTTAATTCATTACTACAATAAAATCTGGTTATTATAATCACGGATAGTGTTATTAATCGGCTATTATTATCATAATCAGTCGGTCCCTAAACACTGTTTAATATATTTTCATTCAATTTTTAATGTTATAAAAACATTAAAAATTACCGGTTACTGCTATCAAAAAGCACTAGTTCCGAAGTGATCATAAAAATCAGATTCCACTGTAGTTGATTATAACTAGAAATATACAGTTAATAACATCAATACTATAAAATCAACACTAGTAGCGTCTAAGGGTGTGTGAATGATTTGGACTTTATCGGGTGATACCATCAGAGGGGTGACAATGACTGTCTATAAGAAATGCTTGTGCAGTGTTTCAGCAGAAAGTTTTCATAAAAATAGCCCAATAGTTAGTTATAATCACGAAAATATTATTCGTAAGTCCGGCTTTAATGTACTTGTATCAAAATAGGCCTACCTACTACTTATATACAAAACTAAAATTGTATGCTGTAAAAAAGTTTACAATCGCATTGTTATTATTTGCATTGTTATTATTTATTTGCCATTATTAGCTGTGGCTATGCTCAGTGTTATGCTGGAACGCTGTCAAAAGCTGTAGCAACACACTGTGCTCGGCAGAAAAGCGCTACAAAGCTGTAGCTATTTGTTGTGTTATACAGCAAAGCTTAGCTGTTCACTTTAGAAATTACTGCAGTGTGCGAAGTGAAAAACAAAAAGAAAGAAACCATAAGCTGGTGAATTGTAAAATCGAGATCCATAGACCTAGATTAAAAGATAATCGTGTTCAGAAAAAGGACTTAGATTTCAGACCGAATTTTGAAATTATTAATTGGAAAAAATAGAAAGAATAACTCAAGCGCAGTGAAATTAATTATGACAACAACCTATCTGTTGAACAGAATATTTTGAACTTAAGTCAAGTAATTAATAAATAATTACAAATTTCTGATCTTCAATGGAACAAGAGACAGGGAAAGTAAGAGACAGGGAAAGTTTTGTTGGAATGAGGAAATTAATATACTTTGACTGAAAACAAACAATGCTTATAAACAATGGCATAAAGGGGAAATTTCGAAAGAACAATTTAAAACGGCGAACTAAAGCTTTAAGAATAAAATAAAAAACGCAAAGCAAAAAGATCATCCATTACAACTAACGTTGAAAAACTAATGATTTGGAATATTATTAATACAAATATCAAAAAACATTCTATTAAGTTTCCCAATCATCAAGCCCAAAATGTTTTGGAATGGTGCAACAATCTGCTTGACAAAAAGAAAATAATTTGAAGAATACCGTACTAAGAATTGTGGTTATAAGGTTTCGCTGAATAATATTAAGGAAACAAATTATTACATCATCCAGGACAGAATTAAAAGGCTTAAAAAAAAGACTGAATACCAAGAGATATTAACTTGACCGATTGTATTAAGCATTTGCCTAAAAAAAGTGATTATCTTTTTGACGAAATTTAGTGATGCTTTAATTGAACAATCCCATTATCCAGAAAACTAGAAAACAGCAATTATTCAACCAATCTTTAAAAAAAAAAAAATCTCAGGAATTTACAAATTATAGACATGTAGCTATGCCCATCCAAATTAGTAAGATAATTGATGAGTGTATCTTTAAAAAAAAATTTAAAATCATATTAATGATAATAATTTAAACACTGAACAATATAGAGGTGTATAAAAGGTAAAAACTTATAGTGAAAATTTTTAAACCAACCAGCATTATAAGCCAGTATTATAATTAAATGCATAGTATAATATCTATATCTAATAACAAGGGTCTTAACCCCATAACTATATGTAACAAGTTCAACTTGTCTCAAATTCTAACTAAAAATATTTCGGATTTATTTCATGTCGACACTGTAGTCGCCTTGTGGCACTGCCAATCACTTTTCAGCAGAGTCAACATAGCAGCACCGCAAATATATTGCGCCAGTGCAACCCAATGAAGAATGTGATCGATATTGTGGTCCAAAGCACAGTTCAGGGGTGCATTCAATTCGTTTGCAGGGCGATACAAGTTGAAAAATAGGGATATCAAACTAGATAACATAACCGGTCTCGATAGGAAGGAGAAAACATAAAACCGAACACAACATCCATGTAAACAAATTTTCCCAGACATATTGCTGAACAAGTTTCTTTGACAGTTGCGACAACCATGTCCATCTTTTAGTGTTAAGCAGGGTTATTTTATCGCATTTGTCGCCAAGATAAAGTGCGCTATCAAACATGTCAAAACACCTCCGAGACAACATAAATAACCAAGTTGCCTGACTGCGAGGCAGTCCCCCTACCTGTGCCTTTGGTGCGAGCGTAAATGATTTCACTCGTCTTGCCGGTTCCTAATTTGTTGAACGATTCCATGTAGATGTGGTATTTGGCACCGCATTCCATCCCTGTGATTGTGTACGAATTGACATCCACACCAAACTGGAAATTTTCCAACTCTCCGAATTCCTTCTTGTAATACAATCGATAGCCTGGTTGTAATTGAAATAGCATCGAACCAATGAGGCGATGTGAAATCTGCCCTATTTTCACTTTGAATGGAATCGAATATTATTTAACCGAAATTTCACCTATAAGTCCCAATTCATCCGACCCCGAATGACGCCACTGAACGACCATCGAATGTTCCGTGATGGATGTGACGTAAATGTGAGGTGGTCCTGGGGGAACTAATTACGATAAACAAACATATTTGTCAAACAATTTTTATTTTGTTCTAACTAATTATTTCGTGCGATACTAGAAACATCAAAAAAATTAAAACTTCACGTAATTATTATTAAGCTCACTCAATTATTATTAGTAAAAAAAAATATGAACAAACAAAAACTTTAAATTAACTACATGTCTAAACATTAACAAGTGAGTAAAAGTTGAACAGCTTTTGCAACAAGCTGTTATTTTCGACAGTTTGTTTTTAGTAAACTTTCTAACATCAAAAACTAAAAAATATAAACATTTTGAAAATACCATATTAATATTAATTATAAATAGTTTATTGTCGAATACTCCCCTCCCTACATTTTTTATACATACTATAATATTAACCACTATAATATTAACATAGACTTTGTAAGCGCATCTCATAGCATAATTCAATGTCATTTCAAAAGCCTATTCAGGTACAGTATTTTGGTACAACGTTGTTACACAGCGTTAGATACACAAGTTTATTTAGGTACAGTATTTTAAGTACAACATTTTCTTCTTATTGCTATTATTATGCTATTATTTGAAATAAATTTAAGCTCACCTAAAACTCTTACATGGTAAGTGATTTCATCAGATCCATGCGGGTTGGTAGCTATGCAAGAATAGCTACCAGTATGAGCTTCTTGTAGATGTTGAAAATGCAAAGTTCCATCAGGTAAAATCCACCGTCTGTCGTCAGGTACAAATTTTTGTGATCTTAATAAAAAAAAAACACAAGACGGCCATAAAAAATCAATAAAAAAAACACTCAATCAATATCCAACTCAAATGATTGACATGCATTAAGTGATCAACAAGTCTTGCAAGTGATGCAACAAGAATGGAATGAACTATTCCCTTTAGTCAAAAGGCTTGACATTCTGAACGCTTAATGTGAAGAATCTGAAGCAAAAGGGAAATTTCCTGAACAAAATAAAAAATATAGAGAAAAATATAAAATTGCCTACTGGTATCTCCACTCTCTTTCCGGAAGAGGAATTCCAACGATTCGACAAGGAATTTCAAGTATTGTCTGCCATGGAACTTGAATATCTTCCCCGAAGGAAACAACCTTTGCTGCCACTGAATAGGAGACAGCACCTTATATTAAATTCAAGACGACACACTGCTTGCAAAAATGTTGCAGAAAAAAAATTGGACACGAGTGACCAGAAAAGGTTAGGTGAAAAAGTTCACACAACATTCGCTTTAAAATTCTCAAAGTTCAAAATGGACTCTCAAATCCCTTACAAGTCCTAAAGGATAAGCTAATTGCAAGTCACGTCACCTTATCTTTTTTTAAGGACAAATGACAAAAAGACCATGTCATGAAAAAAAAAATTACCAACGTTAGACTCAAGTTTTAATCGTTTGCAACAACTGTTACATCTAACTTTTAAGTGTTTGTGCAACAACTGTTACACGACATTTGAAATGTTGCTACCAATTAAATGTTATTAAACATTAATAATCCTATTAGACTGGGGCTGTTACTCATGCATCGCAGCAATGTTGTCGCATTACACCTATTCATGAAACACAATAAATTTTTATCAAATTACTAGCGAGCCATTCGGTTCGTTGGATCTAGGGTCATTGAGGTTAATTTTTCCTTTTTATCAACGTTACGTTGACGACATTGATTAATTAAGATGGTACTGAAAATTTAAACCCAAAATAATTTAATATCCATTTTCTACAAATTTAACTTCATAAAACAAATACATTAAAAATATTTTTCTTAGAATTTTATATATAATTTTGCTTTATGCAAATTTAGATTTATGCGATCTTTGAGTTATTTGATATTTCATTTATGCCAGTTTTGAGAAATTCCGTTTTCAAGTTCTGCAATTTTCGATTCCAATTTGTGCGAGTTTTGTTACATTAAACTCACGCGGTTTTCTTTAAGCAGTTCTCACTTTATGCAAATTTTGGTACATTGGACTATACATTATATTATCATAAACACCTACAGACGACATCGTTCAATCTCTAGTTCACTCACAAACTCAAAAACTCACAAACTAACGCACTAATAAACTCACAAGTGAAGCTAGTATAAAAATTAATCTTTCACTTTTCATTTAAAGTCGATAACAATAAAATACACAAATAAAGACAGTTCTCGGTTTATGTGAGGGTTACGTAATGCTTGCATAAAATAAAAAATGGTACGTATCCAAATTTTGATAAAATTGAAAAATCTATAGCAGTCAATTGTAGTGTGAAACCTCAGAAATGGCACTACGCATGGCGCATACGTTATGTAAAGAAAACAGCAGCTGCAGGTGCGTTGTTATTTGTGCACCACCACATAAAATCGTATAATAGCGAAATTTTCTCGTCACATTTAATCTGTATCTAAGAGACCATTTTTTGTTGCAGAATACGGCAATTACACATACAAAACTCGCATGAATTGAGGTGATATGCATCCTGTACATTTGCTATTACTGATTAAATATTTAATTTTACGTATGATAAGCTTGCAAATCGCATAATTAAAAAATAACATAAAATAAAACAAAACAAATTATTTGTCATTACTGAGAGTTTATGTATCGCTTAATATGTAGCTCACATAAATCGAGAACTGACCATATTTGCTATTAGTAGTTACATGCAGTAGAGGCTCTCTAATCCGACGTATATCGGACCAGCGAGTGTCGGATTACTGAAAATTGTTGGATTATTGGATTTTGAAAACAAATCACTGTTTATTAATACACCAACTTAGTAAAACTAACCACACAATACAAGGTGTTGTTCATTGTACAAAGTATTAAAACAAGAAATAAAACCTATGTATAGCAGTTAGTCCACCTTCAATATCATTGCATTGCACACGAAATTCGTCAAATATGTGAGTTTAAAGAAGGTTTCGTGTACCGACGTGCTACCTGCCGAGTGTCGTGTTACTGAACGTGTTGAACTGGCGAGGTATCGGACTAGAGAGAATCTACTGTATAAAGTTTAAGTATCGCATTAGAGTAATTGTAAAATGACGTGTAGACGATGAACCCCACAAGATTTGGCACTACTAACTACAAATGATAATGTTTACGTTATAATAATGATGTTTCTATATAAATATATTCAATACAATAAGGTTTTAAAATGTAATAGAAACTGACCATTTTTTGAACCAGGTGACTGCGACACTACTCGAGTACTTTGTCCTTCACCAATAGACGTTAATGCTGTCACCCAAAAATCGTATTGTCTGTTTCTTATCAATCCACTAGCCTCGAAGAACAAGTCATTCGATGGTACAGTGTGCTTCTTAATCTAAGAAACCAAAAGAACAAAACCGATTTACCCCCAAGAAAAATAACGATAACCATTCAAGTCACACAAAAAAGACATTCACCTCTTTGGAATATTCCACACAATGCACGTAAATATTGTAATTTCTGATAATTCCATTAGGATTTTTTGGTTTTTTCCACGACACCATCACCGAATCCGCAGTCATTGGAAGCACTTTAATATCGCTTGGAGCTTCTGGCACTATTTAATACATAATGAACCCGGTTAAGAAAGGTTCCTTGTTCACACTTAACCTTCGTTTTGTAGTGTCGTGACACTCTTACGGTTAAAATAAAAACCGTTTTGTGTTTTGTTTTGTTTTTCATTGTTTTTCACTACCATCATGAGCGATAAATTAACTCTTGTGTCAAAAGTCGGAAAGATAAATATACATGTAAGACAAAATGCAAAATGCTCAACAAACATGTTGTCTATCGAAATAGGTTTTCCACCACAAATCTGTATTTGACAAGAACTACTTATGCAATGTATTTATTAACGACTCTTTTACTAATTCGAATGTTAAATATATTTATTTTTTTAGAGATGAGAGATGAAAAGATGAAAAGCCGTAGGCGAGACACAATGTAATTAAAGTTTTTGAAATTAAAATTCAAAACGAAAGAAAAGAGAAGTCAACTTTCAACCCGTATGTGTAGTAGATTTAGATCATGTAACAAAGATTGAAAAAAAAATTAAATTGAAAAGACAAATCTCGTTAAGTTTTCTTTGAATTAAAAAAAAAATCGATAAATTATTTCCTGCAATTTGAAATTATATATCTTTAAAAAGTTTTTACACTGATTATCGTTAAAAAAATGGAGTTTATTTCTAATGCGAAAAAGTTAAACATACGCAAAACTTTGTTTGAAATACCAAGTAAATCATTTCAAGATAACAATTCGTATGGAAAAATAATAATAATCATGAATTAAAAAAAAATGTATTTGTAAAGTCATTAATATAAATGTTGCCATTATTTTCTTCCCAAGGAAAAAAAAGTTTGATTAATAACAATGCGAATGTTATAATTCTTTGGGGGTGAACATACAATTAGACTTTTCACTCTACAAAATGAATGATCACGAAAAATATGTGAAACTTTAAAAAAAAAAATTCCACTTACTTAAAAAAAAAATTGGAAAATATCCGTAATAATAACGAATTGAGTGAAAAATCTATCGATTAAAAGAAATGAAGAAAAATCTCTTTAATTTTTGTAATCGCTGCCATTTATCATCTTTAAATAGCATCTTTCAACTTTCATCATCATCATCGTGTTGTGCGTCTCTTTTCAGTTTTTACCTTGAGGGGGTCCTAGTTTAATGAAAAGTAAATATTGGAAAGGCAATTGCAACATTTCTTACCGTCTTCCATAGTAATGCAGTAAATGGCAGCGCTTCTCTGACCCTCTCCAACTCGAGTGTATGCAGCCACTTCAATACTGTAATTGCAAAACTTCTCTAGATTGATTATGATGAGGTTGGGATCTTTAGTGGCTTTCGATTTCGCCGATGCATCATCATCTGCAATGGCAGAGAAAAACTGCTTTCAATCTTATTAAGTGACAATGTTTCACTTTTCTAACACAGTCCGAAAAGCAAGTTTCAAGAAATCTAGTCAAGCTATATGCAAAACAGAGTGGTACCTAGATTATCCAGCCATTTCTTTAATTTTCACTCTAATTCTTGCAAATTATTGAAAAAGTTGTGGGAAAATGTATTCAAGTCGTGTAATAACACACACTCCATCATCCGCCATAAAAAGATTTATTTAATTTAGTATAAAAATGTTTGTCATACGAATGCTGTGTTTTATTGGGTTCACTCTGTGTGGGATCACATTAATGACAGAATGACAGATTTCTTTACAGTAAAGCCCGTTTTTACACGTCGAACGTTTTCGATCAAATTCCATCGACTCCAACTGTTTCTGACGTCATGCACACGCCCGAGCGCATTTTCGTGCTTTCGGTCAAACAACAAAACACAACAAAAGCATTGAAACTCGCCCGGGTGTGTGCATGACGTCAGAAAAACAGTTGGATCGATAGAATTTGATTGAAAAAGTTTGACGTGTAAAATGGGCTTAACACTTTAAAGCGAAATTAAATATACAGCAGTTATTCCAGTGCACTTGAAGACTTGCAAAGTCATAAAACGGTGAATTCAAAATAAATAAATAAATAAATAAATAAAAGACAAAACTATGCTAAACATGATAGTATGGTCTCATAAATGATGAATTGAAAATGATACCAACTCTTGTGTTTCTTTAGTTAGCTTTAAATTTAATATGGTACTATCCAATATTTTGATTACCCAATGTCATTTAGTCTCGTTTCGGTAAAAGACGCGATAGAACTATTATCATTTATAGTGGTTATCACTACCATGCGTTGTTTGTGCCACACTTGCGATGTGCTCAAGTTGGATTAAAAAAGTGAATTTTATTATCGGCGTTCTTAGATCAACAAACCTCTGTTTATTAAATAGATGTTAATATCAACATTAAAAAACTTTAACAGATAATTGAAAAAGCATTAACAGCATGAAGAGTACGGGAACAACAAATGGAGTAATGATGTTTTAGGTCGGCGAAAATTGCTTTTGGCGTGCTAAGTGAATAAATAAACAAAACAACCTAGTTAAATGAAGTAAAAAGAGTTAGCCGTGCCATGCAAATGACGTAGAACATCTTTCATTCAAAGTGCACTTTCAGCCAACTCAAGTTCCGTAGCTGAGTTGAATGTCAACAACCCAGAACTTGGTCTTTTGCCATTAGCCTTAAAAGCATTAGACACTTCGAAATGGATTAATCTCGCAGATTTACGGAAAAGTCTTGGGCAGTTCCAAGAACTAACAAAAACACCTTTCTACAGGGTGGATAAGACAGTGACAAAGTTTGTTTTTATAGTTTTTCAGAATTCCATTGTTATTTAGAGGAAATCCATAAAATGTTGAAGAGTGGGTTTTTTGAAAGCTGCTTGTATTTGCAGAATGGGAGAGGAGGAGAAGGATGTTTTTGTTTTTCACCTGTTTATTTTTTGTGTGTAAATGAGAAGATTAAAACCATAAAAACAAACATAATGTCTCATCAATATTAAACCATGGTTTTGTCAACTGTGAGTTTCAAATTTTAAACGTCACATACCTGCATAAGCTTTTATCAACAACGTAACCCGAAAAGAGCTAAATCAACATTAACCATAGGAAAAGTTGTTTTTTTTTTGTATGCAAACAAGTTATTGTTAATATTGCGCTTCTTTGTTGAAAAATTCCAAGTCTTCAGGTAATTTAAGGAGGTCATTTAAAATGACCGTATACAATTTTAAAGGTAGCCATCATTAGAAATAATGATGTCATTACTACCTTGTTAAAAATTTAGTTCCCAGCTTCCTTTGTCATAAATGTGTATGACATGTATTATGTTTTTTTAAAGTGATATCATTGTCGTCATTGTTAAAAATGTCGTTTTCAACTTTGCTTAAAAAAAGTGTCCAACTTGATTTTGTCATATAGTAATTATCTATAGTAATTATCTATAGTAATTGATATTTAATTGAAGAGCCTGGTGTGAAAGGGCGTTAACATTTAACGTTAAATAACATTTTTGTCAAAAATGACATGTGTTAGGTACAACTCTACCTTCCTAACAATGTTAAGCAAAACAACAGTATGTGCAAAGATATTAGTGCAAAAATTGTGAACTAGTCCATAGACAGCAAGGCAAGTTCAGATCTTAAACGAGTTTTCCTAGAAATTGTAAAACTGTTACTTAACACCATTTTACACCAAGCCCTACAATTACTTTTTATTGATTCTTACTTAAACTTATGAATTTTTGTTTATTTTTTTGAATGCTGCAATGGATGTTTAAACTTGTATTGTAAAAAACGTAGCGGCTAGTCTTTAAATTTTTAAGTAAACTCCTGTGCATATTTGAACTACTTTTGTACATGGTCGGGAACAAACATTGTACTCGGTATATTAAAATTTTTCAGTGTGTTTATCCAAATACAAACGTTCCAAACTTTTTTTTTAAGCATTAAAAATTAGATTAAAAAAAAGCATATTTAAAAGAATTCTAAAATTGTCATGACTTTTTTCAAAACCAAATTTTGTGTCTTAGCTTGAATTTTGTGCAAACGACACTTTTCTTATTCTCAATTCAATTTTTCATTTTTATTTATTTATTTTTTCAGAAAGGTTTCCAAGGTTTCACCTTAGTTTGTTGTTGATTAAATGTGCTACTACAGTCTCATCCTCAGTGTCTTTCAGTTGGGAGTAAAAAAAGAAAATATAGAATCAATAGTTCATCTGATGTTATTCTCTGATGCAAAAAATAAGTCAACACCTTAGGGCACTAAAGGGGTCAAATAAGCTCAAGTTCTTTCAATTCTTCTGAGAAAGTCGCTTCTGCATTCTGGCATTGGGTCGACTTCAACCAAGTCTGGGTTGCCTTAGATACAGTAAACAAAAACAGAGTTCCATCTTGGCCCTGAGAAGATAAGACGTTCCTCATAGTTTTTTTTTTACCTCCATCTTATCTTGGCTAAAAGTTCTCTTTTTTTTCATCATTTTGTCTATAGGCCTAGCCTGCGTGTAGACCTAAGTTTTATTGGGTGGGAAAAACCCTGAAGCTTTCGCCAACTATTGGTGATGATGTTGATGGTCCAACATTCTCAACTATCAAGATAGTAGTAGCAAGAATGGAAAAAAAGACATTTTTCTTTTCACTGTTGAATTATTTGAAATAAAATTCTTTTCTAGTCTATTTTTGTCTGTCTGTTTGATCGCACATGATGCAAAAACTAAAAACCCGAATTCTTATAAAACTTTGTACCCAAATTGGAGTATATCCGGGAAAGGTTTCGATTACTGTTCATGTATGAATCTTTATTTAAAAACCGAAAAAATTGTCATTTGTAATTGCCCTTAATTTTGTTTCGTTTAGGGACGAAAATTGTGAATGTAAAAAAACAATGCAAATTTTGAGAATTTATAAAATTTCTTTTCATTACAACCGACCAGGTGAAAAAAAATTGCAAATGTAGTAGTTTCAACGTTTTTTTGGCCAGTTTAAAAATAATAATATAATGTCTTGTGGCCTTGTTTTAAGTTTGTTATAAGTTTAAAATAAGTCGTTGTCATGCTAAAATGTAAAGTTGGTTGCATGACTGAAAAATAAATAAATAAACTTTGTTTATCCAGATGATCAAACAGTGGAGAGGACGGTCTGGCTACTTCACGAAACTGAGTGTTTAAACACGGAAACACATGTGCTATGGAAACCACACCGTCGCGACGTTGAACCTTTTACAACAAGTCCACCGCATAACGGTCGATAGGAAAATATCGATTAATCTTAAAAGTAAACTGAATTTTCAGCTCGATGTTAATCACCGGTTCGGGATCCAAAGTTAGCAAACCACTGTTGACTCTGTCTCGAGGTTGTGCAAAATTGCTCACTCAACCGTGACAGCAGTTGAAGAATATACAAGAAGGAGAGTATGATAGTGGGGGGAAAAGAGGTAAAAAAAAAATTCGTACCTACCATGCCACTCTTGGGTTGGATGGTAAAAAACTTTATATCCTTGCAGAATCCCATTCACGCTGGATGGTGATATTGGTTTCCAAGACACGTATATACTTTGCGATGTCAATGGCTTACATTGCGTGCCGTCGGGCGATTCATTAGGAACTGAATGTAAAACCCAAAGTCATTCCGACCATTTTTACTACATAAATAGATACTCAAATTTGGCAGTAATCCTCCGGTGGTGGCAAATAAAAGCAGTTATTTTTTTTCCTGCTTTCATATATAAAGAAGAACTTACCGTCTTCTGATGTAAGAACTATGACTTCGTCCGAAAGTGGACTCAATCCAGCTTCATTAAAAGCTTGAATAACAAAGCTGTACTTGGTGAACTGCGCCAAGTTGCTGACGGTGATGTGAAAGTTTTCTTTGTCGTGACTATCGATTATTTCCTTGGCTTTGAAAAAATAAGAATCCGACGAGTCGTACACTTTGTAGCCAACTTTGTAACCTAAAATCCCACTTTGCCAAACACTTTTAGGCGGAGCCTAAAACAAAACAAATTCACATATATGAATAAAATTTATATTATATCAATAAAATGCGATTAATGTTAGTTTTCCTGTTTGTGCGCGCATATAAAATGGCTAAACAGAATTTAACAAAGTTTAGTATTTAAGTTAATGTGGCTCCGGGAACGATCATAGGCTTTTGTTTATGTACAAAGTTTTATTAAGATGTTGACAAATGCATTTTCTTTGTACACTCCTCCCCACATTCGTGAGTTTTTGTTTACGTCTGCAGTGGCGTTGTTAGGTAGAAAGTTTAAAATTGAACTAATGTATATAAAGGGTCCGTATAAGTTGTCTTTTTTTCTTTCATCTTATTTTTTCATCTGGTCGGAGAAAAAAGTTTCCGTGACGACAATTAAAAACACTTAGCACACAAAATAAAACCCATAAAGTAAGAATAAACAGAGTGAACAACATCTCCACGTGCTATAGAACGAGTTAGTACAAATGAATTAAGGGGGTTAATTGATTATATTCGTGTGGATATAATTAAATAAAGTAGTTTTTCAAACTCAGATTTGATAATGGTAAATGCCATTTTTTGAATATTTTTTTATTTTACAATGTGTTAACATTATGTAGGTAACGATATTTTAGGGTTTAAACATGTTTCGAAAGGTATGTCCTTCCATCTTCAGCATAAAGTTTGTTGTGGTCAAAGTGGATATATATCCACTTTGGTTGTGGTTGACAAACGTCTGGTGGTATTCAGGTTAGTTGATGGCTTGATGGATGGATAAGTAAGGTTTTCTGGAATGGGTGGCTGAAAAAATGCGCGCAGGAAAAAAAAGCGCACGGGAAAAAGAGCACACAAAATTCGTACAAGATGCGTTTGGTTAGGTTTGGTTAGGTTAAGTTAAGTTAGGTTAGGTTAAGTAAGGTAAGATAAGGTAAAGTGTGCAGAAAAAAATGCGTTTTTCTTGTTGGCATTTTTCCTGTGCGCAATTGTTGAATGTAGTTAAGTGTCTTTTTCTGAATGTTTTCCCAGTTTATGTCATGATTAGTGTGTTTTGTATGTATGTAGATGACATTTGGATTTTTTTTAATTATATCGTTTTTGTTTTCTTTGAGCTTGGTGATTAGTGTTCTTTTGGTTTAACTTATGTAAAAGATTTCGCAGTTTTTGCAGTTGATTTCGTAAACTACAGTGATTTTATTTTCGTTGATGGTGGGGAGTTGGTGTTTAATTTGAATATTTGTTTTCTAATGATGTGTTGGTTTTAGAAGACTGTAATAATGTCTGTGTTTTTGAAGAATTGTTTAATCATTTTGTTAATGAGAGTAAAATAGGTTATATTTTCCTGGTTTTGTGTGTGCTTTCGTCGGTTTTGCTGTCAGATTTGAGATTGGCTTGTATGTGTTTGTTGATAAATTTAAGGAGGTATTTGTTGATTTTTAAGTCGTTAGTAAATTTTTGGAGTTGTTGGTTTTTACTGGTGCAGAGTTCGTTAATTCTTTTAACTTTGTTTTTAATGAAGTCTGTCGTTATGTGGTTAGGTTGCCTTGAATGATAGTTTAGAAGGATTGAACCTCTGGTTGGTTTTTTAGCGAATGTTGTAGGATATTTTTTTTTTATCAAGTTTAATGTTGAGGTTGAAGAATTGAATTTGTTGATTTGAATGGGTGAAAGTAAATTGGAGGTGGTTGTCCCAGGTGTTGGTGTAATTAATAAACTTTGGACGAGTATATTGTTGTTGGGAAAAATGATGAGAATGTCGTGAACGTTTCTGATATAAAAAGGGAGGGGGGGGGGGGAGTTAAAAAAGTTTTTTGAAGGTGTTCTTTTTCTAAGTGTTGCATGGATAGATTAGCTAAAATTAGTGCTAATGGTGACTTTATTGGAATGCCGTGAATTTGTTCGTAAGGTTTGTCAAGGAAAGTGAAATGATTGTTTTGAAAGCAGAGTGAAATGATCTCGTCTGCAGTGGGTTTACCGACGTTGGTGTTAAGTTGTTCTTGTATAATGGGAATTACTTTTTCTAGTTGAATATTTTTGTACATTTGGATGATATTGTAGGTGCAAAAATTGAATAGTTGGATTTGGTCAAATTGGTTGAGTTTTTCAATGGCTTGTTTTGAGTGTTCAATTTGAGTAGTTTCGTTAATTGTAATGTGGCTTTTGAGGAATTTGGCTGTGTATTTGAAAAGTTCGTAGGTAGTATCGTTTTAAGTGGTGGTAATTAGCCTTGGGGAATTGCCTTGTTTATGGATTTTAAAAATACTGTTGAATTTGTTCGGTTCAAGGATTTGTTTAAAAATCAGTTTTTTATACACATCATTGTAGATAAACTTAGAGGTGTTCCTTTTATAAGTTTGAGGGTTTGGTTGTCAATCTTTTTTGTGTGATTGATTTTTAGCTTCTTTATAGAGACGTCATCGATAAATATTTTTGTTTATTGATGATAGTCAGTGAAATTCATTATTGTGATTTTTTTTTGCAATTGTCTGTTGGGCTGATGGTCAGGTTGTGTCTTTTGATGTATTTTTTATGTTTTTGTTAATTTCAAAATGATGTTGGTTAAGCTTTTCTTTTTAAGCAATTTTTGAACTAAGTTAGAAAGAAAAAAAATTCACAACAAAACCCTCAAACTTTTAAAAACCTGAAACACCTCTAACTTTATTGACAATGATGTGTATAAAAACACTGATTCCTAAACAAACCCCTGAACCGAACCAATTCTACGAAACTAACCAAATTGAAAACTCAAAACAAGCCATTGAAAAACTCAACCAATTTGACCAAACCCAACCATTCAGTTTTTGCATCTACGATATCACTCAAATGTACAACAATATCTAACCAAAAAAAGTAATTACCAACGTCAGTACTCCCACTGCAGACGATATCACTGCCTTCAAAACAATCAATTCACTTTCTTTGACAAACTTTACGAACAAAGTCACGGCATTCCAAAACCGTGAATTTGATAATTATATATACCCACTTTGTTTTATGCTGAAGATAGAACATACTTTCCGAAATATTTCTACCTAAAATATTTAAAAATCCTAAAATATTTCTATCCATATAATGTTAACACATTGTAAAAGGAAAAATATTTAAAAAAGTTAATTTACCACTATCAAACCTGAGTTTGAAAAAACTACTTCATTAACCATAGTTGCCATTGGAACACCACATTCAAACCACATCAAGTGTTTTGTCATTATCTACTATACGTGATTTAGTAATTTAATTAGGATGAAGGTAGAAAAAAAACGGTGAAAGGTTTGGGAAAATAACAGGTCAACTCCAATTTTTTGCCAAAAGGTGGTGTCACTTTGTCTCAGAACAGTTGAATCATATTGTGAGAATATTTTAGCCAATTTTTCTTAAGTTTTGTTTATTGTTTATTTATATCTGTTATTATACGTTTCACGTGTGTTATTTACGTGTAATATGAAAAATAGACTTGCTTAAAAATACCTTGACTAAAAGGTATGTCAAAAATTGGAGCTGAACGTTCACTTCTCCAAACTCTTCAAAAGAGCTCTGTGCAGTAATCGGTCATCGTCAGTTTATAAAATCCGCAGTGAACCATTTGGTTCAATCCAATCTATTCTACATTCAACAATATGTGAGCAATACATGTAACACAGATAAAACATATAACTGGGTAGGCAAAAAAAAAAATTGGGAAAAATACTCTCACAATATGTATAGCTGATCTGAGCAGAGTAGTGCCACTGCTACAAACAAACAGGAGTCTGGTTTCTGCACCGAGCCCTTCAATTCGAGAATGTGAGAAGTCAATGACTCGCAAATGTAGATAGATTTCACTATTGTCTTTTCACAAAAAAAATATACTCGTCAATACGGCTTGTTCGCCGTTTTTTGTTTTATTTTTGTACTAGTACAGGTATTAAAAAATTTCATTAACTAATTAAAATAACTTAATCATAAATGAGAAACCAAATATTGGTAAACAAAAACTTAACAACAGCGTATTCTAAGACAATTTACTAAAAAAGATAGATGTGTATGGGGGAAAATACCATGTGAAAGAAATTTTCGAATGTAACCCAATGCTGTGTATGTTTTAATAAGCAAATAAATCATTATTTGACTGGAAATCGAAGAAAAACTTTTCCATTACAAAGCACATCGAATGAATTCTTGTTTAGTGTTTTTTAATAGCGTCGGAAAAACAAAACAGAATATTAAACAGATCCAATGTAAATTAATGATCAAAAGAGCTTTGGAAATTAAATATATATATGTTTTTACTCAAAAACAAAAATGGTAATTGATCTGCTTTCGAGATGGCATCAACAAAACTTTTTAAAACTGAAAAAAAAGTTTTGTTTAATCCAAACTCGCTGAGCAACTTGATATACGACAACAGCACCTCATTATGTAATTTTTTTTCAACAAACTTCAAATATCCGTAGGCAAACGGTGACTGAAAAAAAATATTTGATAAAATGGGGAGGGAGAGGGGGTAAAAAAATCGAGGCCAAACCGAATTAGAAACCGAACAAGGTTTTTATACTATCGCATGATCCAAATGCAACCACATTAAGCAAGCAATGCCTCGAGGAGTTGATACTTGAAACATTTACTACTGGGTAAAGAGAAGAAGGGGGTAACAACTGTCACGTGACGTGGATCGATTTCAAATTTTCAGCGCAAACTGTGCTTGCCACTCTGAACAATTATTTTTTCGCTTGGTTGCATTGATTTGTGGCGCAAATGTGTAACCCCCGACTTCAGTGCGACAAGCAAAAAACCTCCAAAAAATATCATCTAAATTTTATCAAACAAAGTTAAAATAGAAGTAGACAACATCAAGATGTTAGGTAAAAAAACAAACTTTTGTCCTTTTATAAACAGTAGTTATAAATTTTTGATTTTTTTTTAAACATCGCATAAGGAAGAAAAATGTTAAAGCATAAGAATATATTTTGTTTTACCTTCCAGTTGACTCGAACGGTGCGTGAATCAATTGTTTCCACGTTTGTAATTTGAGGTGGAAGAGCTGGTGCTGTAAATTTTGAAAACATGTTATTAACTAAATTATATCATAAATTATTTGAGAAATCAAGGAACTTTTCAAACGATGACAATGCCAAATAAAAAAAAATATAAAATAAAATAAATATATAATAACAAAAAAAGCTACCTAATCTCCCTTACTTAACTAGAAAAGGAAATTCGTGAAAGGCATTATCTTTCGATCGAATTGTTAGTAAATAATAAAATATAAAGTAAACTAAATCATCTGACACACGAGATAGTCATTACATTTTCTCGTTTTTAAAATTTACTTTTGGAACTTTGGACAATTTTTTTTATTAACGGTTCACAAACTATTAGCATTTCATTTCAAACAAAAAATATGTTTGCGGATGAATTTATTTCTAGTATTTGAATGTTAATGATGTTAATGATGTTAGTCAATGTTAGTCAATTTATGATTTTGCATTAACACTTTCGGAAATTAAAATTGTATAATAATTTTATACTATTAAATTATACAGTACTGTATTAACTTTTTATGTTGACAAGTTTCGTGTTGACAATTGTCAAAAATTTATTTTGTGCGACGAGTTTTTATCAGCGAAATGACCATAAATTGTGATTTATGAAAATAGATTATGCATGTGTTTGTTCATCAGATTGTGTCATTCGTTATAATTTATAAGTGTAGTGAAAGATGTGTAGTCATTTAGTGTATTATAATATATAAACTAACACGTTTGAGTGGCATCAAGTTTCATTGCACTTTCCATTCGCTCAGTGTACAGTAGCGTTTGTGATAAAAAGTTTAAATGATGACTTTGACTTTTAACTTGAATCAAATTTTGAAAATAATCATCACAGATTCCGTGCTGCCATTTTTCCGACCTGTATATCAAGTGGAGAGAAAACGATGTCGCATCCTCAGCACGCTCCTTAAAACTTTTAACAATTTTTCCGCTTTTAACAACGTTCCAACTTGACACTCTTTTCATTCCTTTTTTTCTTCTTCTTCTTCTTTTCCTATCTCTGACTTTTCGCTTTTTTTCCGTATTATTCAGAATATAAGAGGAGAAGAAGAGAAAGGAGCAGAAAAGGCGGTCCACTTCGTGACTGGAAATCAGCATCTGCTTTAAGACTAACTTTTTGGAATGGCAGTTACCTTCGCCAGACACTGAAGCGTAAATGGATGAAGTTGAACTCAGTGCAAGGCAAACAGAATGAGGCCAAACGTAGCGAAAAGCGGGAGCACGAACTTTAAAGGAGTATGACGAATAAATTTTATTACACGTTCCGACAGAAAATGTCAATAGTAGCGAGGTGGGGGGACCACCTGATGCCCTCCCAGATATTTATATATAAATATCTATATATATGAAGCAATATAGTGGCTACAGTACCTTCATCGGTCGTTGTGAAACTTAGCACGTCGCTCGGTGGACTTTGGCCCGCAGCATTGATTGCCCACACGCGAAATTGGTAAGCCGTTCCTGGCTGCAGTTCTCGAAATGTGGTCGATGTCTCTGTTCTGTCCACCGTTATGTTGATGTACTTTTCTTGTAATCTATCTGAAAAAAGACAACCCATACTACTTTTCTACTTTGGCGTTTAAGCCGATTGTACACATGCTTATTTTATTGTGAATGTTTTTTTTTACGACATCACATAAACAAAAAGCATTAAGATCCTGTAGATGTGAAGAGCGTCTGGCAATATAATGATAAGCCTCAGTTTTTTAAATGATTCAAGAGAGCGGTTTTTCCGGTGAGAAACTACATAGAATACCACACTGAGCAACAAGGTGATTCTCTACATTACGCTGCAATTTGCTGGAAAAGCCAAGAAGTGATAAACTAATTGGCTAGAATCAGTACTGAGAAACAATTTGATGTAAAAATGTCATCTTTTAGAGAAAAAAATGTGGCTTATCATTATATTGTCTAGAACCCTTCATACGTTGAATGCAAAACAGGCTTCTTTACGTATATTCGATTTATTCGTCTTCTGTTCCCATATTATTTTTTATTTTTAATTTTCACAATTAAATTTTACGAATGATATTTGTCATTTAGATACAAACTAAATTTAACATCTTTTTTATAAATACGAATTAAATGTTTTTTTTAATGTCATTAGTATTAAGTACGCTCGTAATACTGAAAAATTTAATTTAAATAATTAATTTAACGAGTACCTGCCCCATGAGTATTAATTTATTTTTAAATATTAAGTCGTAACTAAGCGAGTTTGCATCCACTCGCGGTCTGTGTTGCAAGCGTTCAGTTACTCAACGACACTAAATGACACCATTTATAAGTACGGTAAAAGCTTACTTAAAACTATACATGACGCTTAAAATGAGTAAATCTAACTGCTAAGAGTTTTAGTAAATATAAAAAACTAAATGCACAATCTAAGCCTGAATTCAAGCGTACGATTGCATCTTCAAATTTGTAAAAAAATAATATCATAGAAAAAAATTTATTTACACGGTAACCAAGAAACGGTATAAACTCAAATTCTTGCTTATACAGTATAACAAAAAAGACTGTATTGTGTAAAAAGATGACACATTCGCCATTTTGTCTAGACATTTTCATTATCACGACCACCCTTTATAAGTTTTGTTTGGTCATTAATATTTTATTCTACTTATCCAACACGCGTTAACAAAAGAAAATTCCAATTGCCTCGTAATAGACATTGAAAGTTTCATTTTTGTCGCCACCATTCTAACCTCCACCCCATATTGTGCTATTAAAACTTATTGTTTTCGAAATTTCTTGTTTGAAAAGTACTGCTGTACTAGGAGAAGTTATTCGAAATAACACAGTGAATGAAAAAAACTAGACAAGATAGGTTTTGGGAGTGACAGTATAAAAAATTAACTTTATGGGTAACAAAAATTAATGATAGCAACATTTATGATGGTATCGATTTTCACGCACTAGCTTGTCTCGCATTCAAACGCAACCCCTACTAAAATTTAATGGATTCAGAGATAGACATTTTACCTGCTAGCTTTCATAACGCAACATGTTTTACGTTTACTAAAAAAGACATCAATATCACCTCACGTGATATAAAGTGTCCATTATACTCAAATAGAAAAGTTCGTTTATAACCCCTCTTTATTTTTTTATTTTACACCATTTTGAGCTTCTACTTACTTCAGCATTTAAATCGTATTCGCAGATTTTAATATTATGAAGAGAAATACTGAATAAATTTTGAATATGTTTCTTGGTTTCGTAGAATAATTTATTTAGTTTTTCATGTCGCCTACATATTCGTATTTAAAAAAGCGAAAAGAATATGCAAGTTTCATAAATAATTTTTGATTCGCATTTCAATTCGGCACACTTACGTAATAGAAGTTTATTTTGATTAAAAGAAAGTGTCACCTGTTGCCGTAAAAATACTAAAAAAAATTCTAATAAAATACGGTATTAATTTCCAAATACGCCTATACCCTTTAAATTGATAATTAAAGCAATCATTGAAAATTAATATTATTTCAAGAATAAGTGACTTTAGCGACACCCTATAATATAATAAAGCTGGTTTGCATGCATGAACTTTCTTGCAAAAAATTTAAATCAAATGAATATAACAAGTACATTAAAAATGCTTTTTAAGTATACTCTTTATATACTGGAATATAGCATCCGTCATATTGATTTTTAATTAACAACATATAATTAGTGACACTCGGTATACTAAGACGAATCCAGACACCTTGTTCATTAAAATCCACCGACTCGCCATGTTTTTTGTATGCACAATCAGAAAATGCACGTCAGAAAAACAGTTTTAATCGATATTTGATTGAAAAAGTTTGACGTGTATAATGAGCCTTATACTGTTGTTGGATACTGTTGTTGTTATCCAACGTCAAGGGATGATGTCGTTTTGTAATGACCGATAAATGTTGTAGTTTTATACGTTACATTTAACCACCAAGCGTTTTTAGCGAAGATAAACGTAGAATATAAAATTTTATTCTATAATTTTTTAGAATATAAATTTCAGGGTATTATAATAAACTTTAGACGGTGTATGTTTATTTTACTTCTAAAGAAAGTTTTAGTTTAAACGAATCTTGAATGTATAGTCAGCTTTAATTTCGTTAATGATCGATTAACCGCAGAGTGTTTCATAAAAAAAAATATTATTTCAAAGAATTTTCTTTTTCATTACAAACTCAAACAAAATTTGAAACAAGCGATTCCTTTTACCACAGATTGCCTGTGGGACTTAAAAAACAAGCATGAAATTAAAAGCAAGCATGCTGTGTGAACAATCATATGTTTGAGAAGTATAACTCTACAATAGTATAAATGAAAAAAAAAAGGATATATTATTTTGGACATTTCCAAATTACAGTCCGGCGGATAATGGTAAATTGCTTTTTGTTATCTTTCTCTTAAAGCTTAAAATTAGAATATAAAAAATATATATGTATAAAAAGTTGTCTTACCCTGTGTGATTGGCTTGAGCTGCACTAAATATTTCAATAGATTATTGGAACTGTCACTTGCAGATGCCCATGAAACGGATGCTGTTCGACTAGATTTCTTCAATACTTTTAAAGATAGTGGTGATCCAGGAGGTTCTATAATGAGAAAAAAATATTCCATTAACGAGTAATAAAATACTATTAAATATTCTCCTTGTAGAATTATTACGAATTTTTTACTGGATAAAATATTTTTTGGAAAAAAAATTATTTATACGAAAAACCCTTTGATGTAAATTTGTATGTTGTAGTGACTATTTCATAATGCAGCCCCCTTTTTAACCTCTATTATTTAACTGATTCTGAAGTCGAAGTGGTTCAAAATTCTGAGCTCTCTTTTTGGTAAGTTTCCGATGAATACAGAGCTAAAATATTTAGCGTAGGCTAGGGTCGTGGAACATTTTGTTGTATCAAATTTTGACGGATCGATGTCCAGTTAATTCTGAGATCTTGTTATAAGAAACATTTGTATTTCCTCGAAAAGTGTTTGCTGCTAATATACTTAAATTTTAAGCCCACCACACATTGTTGTATACAAAAATAAATGCTTTTTTTATATATATAGTTATTACCTACTTATGGTGCATCACTTCATTACGTAATCAGTCATTTATTGTTGAGAGTATAAAACCGAGTCATCCGAATAAACACTTAACCTATTTTAGCCAAAAATATATTTCCACGTGTTTGTTTTAGTAATTACAAGGTTGTAAAAAAAGGTTACCAAAAATGCAGTTTTTTTAAATTACTTGTTTGTATTGCATTTTGTTTTATATTTTTTTGTTGTAGTTTGTATTTTTTGAAAATGGTTTTCATTAAAAGAACATCAAAATTGATTTGCAGCTTAAAGTACAACATCTTCTAGCGCAGATTTCTCATCTTCGTTGCTTTTTAATGAACTTTTCGTATCATTAAAATTCACAAAAAAACAAGTAAGACCCATTAAACATAAAATGCGGAAATTTTTGCATATGACGTATATCTTTAAAGTAACTTGAAAATCAGTTTTCATAAAGAGAAAAACATGTCTGCTAAAGTTCGTCTATACCTAAAACGCATGTAACTAGTGGTTACATTTTAACTTTAAAAATATATATTTTTTTTCATAGGTAGTATGCTTTTCATTTTTATACTATTATAAGCTAAAACTGTTTTGTGTCTGCTTGACAACTTTTTTCTCCCACACGCGGATACGTTATATAAATATATATACATATATATTTTTCAATTTTATTTTCAATTTGCCTAAAAAATCCAACTCTTAAAGGTTACCCCATAGTGGGGGAGATAATCTTAAAGGCAAGCATCTTCTTCGCTTTCATTCTATCCATCACTCTTCCGAACCGCCATCTTAGGTCTATTATCACGCGCTGCTCATCAGACTATCAACCACGTCACCCTTCCTCAAAAAAATTCCATTCCCTACTTCCAGCCACCATTTTTTTTTACTTCGTCTCATCCCACAAACCCATATTCACGAGAAAAAAAATATAACTTCCTTTCTACCCCTATTTTTTCATTCCATTTCTGCTCTTCATCCCTAAATCCACACCAACAACAATTCTCCTCGGCTCCCCTTTTTCTTTCAATTTTCACACCCACGCAAAAGGAGGAGGCGACCTCGGTCGTTTTGCTATCAGTTTTGACCAGACTCCACTTTTCTGGTTGAGATTTCGCGCCGGGGAATTCGCTCCAGGAACGTGGAAAGAATTCCCAAAAGAAATAATCTCCTTTTTTACTCTCGCCATCTCGCACTGCTGCAAACCATGGTCCGTTGACTTGCAGCGTCAATCCGATTCCGCAGTAAGCTGCGCGTGATTCAAATATTGCTAGTCTTGTACCGCAAGTGCTTTTGCGGGGGGTGGAGCTTAAGGGGGCTACTACACCACTCCTTTTTTTTTCTTTTTGCCTTCTGGGACCATTCAGACACCTATCTCACAACTTGAATTATGCTACCCCAAGCTAGAAAATAGAAAAAAATCTTCTCCCAACGCCGCTTTATGATGCGAAAACTAATCGTAAATAATTAAGTTCTCGCTCATTTTTTTCATTCATTCCAAACCCGTGCCCCCCCCCCTCCTTCCCGAAAAATTTCGTTGGCATACATTATTGAAATTTACTGGCGTCGTAAAAATCAACGATAAATTATTGGCTAGTAAAACAAAAAAAAAAGTTGTATTTTTTATATATTTAAATATCAACTGCTGATTCTCACTTTTGTTCCTCAACGTCATCGTTTTTAAATGTTGCTTCCTCGGTATAGGTTATAACTCTGTTTTGTTGTACACATGCACGTGAACTAATTCATAGATAATGAACAAAAAAAAAACAAAAAAAAACAGCAGCACCTTGTCATTCCTTAGATCTTGTCATTCCAACAATTATTTTGATCAAAAGTAAAATTTCCCTTGCTCTGAAAAACATTATTTGTCACCAGTGAACTGCAGATCAATAATACTTTGAATCAAAATGATTCTACTTGCTATTTTATTTTCCTATTTAAGTTAATCATAGATATAACTAAGCTTAAAATTACTCCAATAACTCCAGAGACGTCGATTCAGTTCAAGCACGTTCAATTATCTCTAAGATAATTTTCAACATGTCGATAACAAATCGCAATGGTACAGGAGGCAAAAACAATGAAAATTGTTGGGCCACAATTAGAGGAGAAATGTTTCGTTCAGAGACAGCTGTACAGTGTGAGGCTTAAAAGTAAGAACATTCAGCAATCTAAACGTATAGGCTCTTAGTACTCTTCTGGGAAAACAAGCAATGTCGTATACTGTATAAAAAAATCACTATAGCCAGAATGAGTTCTAATTTAATATTGACGATTATTTTATTTCATTGTACATCCTACAACTAATTTTTCTCTGGAGTGTATTTAAAAAATACTGAATTGCAACAAGGCAATGGCTTCATTCCTAAATAGCTGGACGTTGAACAATAGCAACATATGCTATTACAATTTAAATAATCATTCGTGTTAGATAAAATCACTTTTTTTAGATAGAATCAGCTACCAATTTCACACTTTGTTTTTAAAAAAAAAATTTTCACATCAAATTGTTTTTCGATTCTGTTTCTAGTTTGTTACTTTATCATTGCAACGTAATGAAAAGAATTACCTTGTTGCTCAGAATGATGCTCTATGGAGTTTCTCACCAGAAAACCGGCTCTCGTGTGAACCATTTCAGAAATGTGATTTATTATTATATTGCCCAAAGCTCCCAAAGCCCTTCAATTCTATCACTTGGTTGAAATAGGTAATGGTGTACGCAATCCCAACCATCCTTTAAATGTTTTAAAATGTATCTCAATTGTGATCAAAATACAAGAAAATCTCAACGTTGTAAGTTTGTAATATCATCCACCATATGCAATACAGCATGTCATAAATTCGCATACAACACATTTACTGTACAATATGGAATCAATTACTTTTTAGAATAAGAAAAATTTAAATATTATCTACAGTACAAATGCTACATGTGCAATCAAGTGATATCATTTTAAAACGATACTTAAATTTATTTAATTAAGAGCGGCGGATGTGATGATGGTGATATATAGTGGTTTTTGTGTTGTTTATCAGTGCCGGAAAACTGTAAGGATTACGAAGCTGATAGTTGGCAGGGTGGGAGATTGTACCCTGAAAATGTTGACAAAATTATTGTTCCATTTTTTTAAATGCACAAAAGGGGAACCTCTTATTTGTCAAATCAAAACTATTGGATGAAAATTTAAATGAAGTAGAATCTCTAGCATAGAGATTTCATACCACATTAGTTCGCAATTAATTTTTTTGCACATTCACAATTAAAGGACCCAATGTAGCAAAATGAAGAAGGGTTTACCACAGTGGGTTGCTACTGCCATCATGAAAACCCATTGTTCAACTCTGGCAAAACCGTTTGTTGTGGGGTCGCAATTTTGCTACAACGAGTTTTCTAGCAGCGCATGTGCATTACATCCACCAATCGCCAATGCGATACGATGTGCACTACGGTATGAAACTTTTTTCTGTCGACTGATGCATAGCACATTCCGGTGTTAGGCCTATTATTTGTTACTTATTCTCTTATGAAAGTGTAACAATCTTGTTGAAACATATTTTATGAAAGCGTAACAACCTTATTGAAACATTTTTTGTATATGTAACTTATAATAATGTTTTATCTTATAGCGATGTGCTATTGTTTAAACTTTACTCGGGGAATATATGTATTTTTATTTAAAATTAAATTATGATATTCCCTACGTGATTTATAAACATGAAGTGTCTTGTAAACTGCAAGACAACTCGGTTCAGTTAAAACAAGTTCATTAAAAATGTTTAACAATACGCTTCTTATATGATTTTGCTTTATGCGAATTTAAATTAATGCGATATTGTAATGTGTTATTCATTTATGCGAGTTTCAAAAATTTTTGCAATTTTTATTCGATTTGTGCGATTTTTCATTGGACCATACAGTATATCTATATATAATTCGATTGTCCGAATTCGATAAGTCGATTGTCCGAAGCTTTTTCAACCCCGAACATTCCACGTGACATCGAGTCTATTTTGCATTTGAGAAAAAGGAATATAGAGTAACGGATAGGATGCTTCTGGGAGGGTTGCTTCTGCTGGAGGAATGCTTCCCTCCACGTGATAAATTAACCAAACCCCTTTTTAAATATACATGATTATATATACAAAATTACATAGTGACGGGTCCTTACTAGTTTTCATAAACATCTGTAGATGGCAGTGTACGTTCAATTCCTAGCTCACTCACTCACAAAGTCACGCGTATAAAAATGTTTAGATATAAAGGGTATAAAAATGTTTTTTGTATGTAATATACGTATTGAATATTGTATAACGTTTAAAATAATAACAAAAAAAACAGTACAAAACAAACCTCAATCAACCAAAAAAAACTCACAACAATCAAGTTGCAAAACATTTTGCACTGGCAGTTTTTATTTTGTGGTTATTTAATTTGCTTTTTTTGGTGACATTTTTTATCAATGTTTAAACAATAATCTATCCCATCAATAATGTAAAATAAAATTAATAATTTTTTTATGATGATAAATTATACCTATATCAGCTATGACATCACTGCCATATGATTTAAAAAAGGAGTTTAAACTCAAAGTATAATATTTTTCCGTTTCATGTGTAATAATGAAGATTAGAGCGCGCTGTCAAACTACAAATTCCAGAAAATCCCTTTCACTTTTGAACAATTTGATTTTATTATCATGAGCAAACTTGATCATCTATTGTTGGCATTGTCTACTGTTATGAAAAAATACCCAAGTTAAGACAGTGTATTATTAATTGCCAGCGAATCAATATTTTTCCTAACTAAAATGAACGCATTTAATAAATCCTAACCAATTAGCTGTAGAGAACAATGGAATGATTTATTACGCAAATTTTTTATTATTTTTTTTTATTTTTTATATATGGAGATAACTTTGTCTAAATATCAACTAGCATTGTTTCCAATAGTTGGAGAAAAAATGTTAATAAGTAAAAGTAAACGTTAATTAAATTATGGAAACAACACATCACTCTAAATTATGGTGAAATCTTTTGTTCGAAAAGAAACGCGTCTTCTTGAAAACTCGAAATGTCTTCAATTTCAGAATCGTCGACATTATGGAAACAGTATCGGAAATATTATACACGAAAAAACATACGAAAATAGATGTAAAAAGGTTTTTCTCTTAAACTTTTGTCAATTTTTTTTTCTGATACAAATGTTTGAAATTTCTACTAACGACTAACGTCCAACTTTACTGCCAAAGAAAACCACCAAGAGCAAATACTATCAAAACTTTCTTAACAAGAAAATGTATTTTTAATTAAAATTATCAGCTTCAGCTAAAACAACGTATACAGTAGTATTGAAGAATCAATGTTATATCTACATATTTTGTCAATATTTTTCTGGTTTCTATTCCAATGAACTTCTTCATGGGTGTTGAGTATAGTTGTTTTTTTTTTTTGAAGAAAAAATGAGAAACTAAAATGGAAATCTTTGATATATGCCTTTTGGCAAAAACCTCGGTGGTACTATTACTTTTAGGAACATCCAATCACACAAAAAAAATACCACAAGCAAAGAGAAGAAAAAGTAATTTCATAAAATAAAAAAAAAAGAATAAAGGAAAACAGTCTCAAAAATCCCATCATAACAATCTTCAAGGGGGGACCAAAAGAAAAGGAGACAGTTTTCTTAGTGAAAAAAGAAGTTAAGCCAGTGTTGGAAGAAGAGTAGGAGTTTAGACGTGTCAAAGTGAACACACATGTTACACTAGTACCATGACGAGAGTCTTGACAGTAGAGTCGACTATCTTAGTGTAGTGATAGGCTTTAGAAAGAGAGAAGTATCTTTGAAGAAGAAGACTATTCCCTGAGCGATCGTTTTCTGATCCGACATCCTGACGAGGCTGAACTTTTCTAGCAGGTTCAAAAAGAAATTGCCACATTAAAGGGGAAGTCTCAGGAAGAATAGAAGAAAAAACTTACATTTCGTGGTTCAGAAAGGTAACAAAAAAAAGAATGAAAATAGCGCCTTCCTAATGGTGTGGTTTAGAAAGTGGGTGAAGAATACTAAACAAACAATCTACTTTCTTTTTTTGTGTTTGTATAAAGTTACGATAAACTAGAACCAAAGAGACCAAGCTTCTATTCAAGCTATGTAATGAATAAAACACGTGGAAACTCGCGAGTAAAAGAAGATCGCGAATATTGAGATTTCGCAAAATAGTAGATAAAACGAAGCTGTAGTTTAAAATACGTTGCATCAGAGTATCACAGAAGTGAAAACTTCATTTAAACTTATACACAAGGTTCTCAAATTATGAGAGGAACACCTGATGCGCATGAATCGGAAATCGCATTAAATATTGATATTCTCGTAAACTAATACTTAAAATTCATCGTTGTGACTTTCCAGAACTTTATAAAATCGCATAAAACATATAAAATTAGAATTTGCGGAGATGTCCCAATAATAATAAAATGGTGCATAGAGGTAGCCCTCGGTTTATAAACGTTCGATTTACGAAAAGTCGCTACAACGAACGTAGTAATTCAAAAAAATTATATATTTTTTCTTATTTTATTTCAAATATTACTGTCCAACAACCATAATATTACGGTAACATTTTGTAATAGATTAATAACAAATATTGAATTCAAGATGTATCGTGTAAGATAATCACTTGTTTATCTGTATACCTTTGATTAATTTGCTGAATGCCATATATGTAACTTCAAAATGTCCTTTTTAATGGAAAATAGTTTTCATTCGCCCCCTATATAGAGGAGGTTTCATAATATCAGTCATTTTATATGCCCATAGCAACGCTGCCCTATCTTAGCAAATTGGCTGATCGCATATTATTTACAAAATTGAAGGAACTTTAATATAACACCATACCAAATGCCTTTGGAGTAGTATGGAGTAAAAGTGCTGAATTTCTCATCTCAACTATAAATGAAAAAAAAAATAATAATCGTCTTAGAGCTAGAAAACAAAACTGTATTCTTTTGATCATGGATATTAGCAAAGCTTTTGATAATATCCATGCGCGACAAAATTATAAGTGCATCCCATAATTTTACGGTTGTCTTGCAAAAACTGCACAAACAAACGTGGCGCTTTATGTGTAGATGGAACATTGTATAATGAATAGATAAAAAAAATTACAATCCATTTCATAAACAATAAGGTTTTTATGAAAGAAAAACAAAAATCAAGGTGCGTCAAAATTTAAGTGTATCTCAAATTCTTATATTTCTCTAAATATATTTCTTTAAATACATAAAAAAATACATAAATATTTCTCATCAATGTACATCTTCACACCCAATGAAATGTGCATATTTTATCAATCCCAATCTTCATACGTTTATAGCAAATGTCTCTCTGCATCTGTCTTCAAGTTAGAGCCACGAGACCATTGTTCCACAATGCAAAAAAGTAAAATGATATTAGAGTTTAAAAGAGATCTGAAAGAAAACAGAAAATCGAAAAAACAGTTTATAGTTTTGGGACGTAATGAAACTGTAATCAATAACTTTGTGCATGATCCAAGCCAATAGGATACCAAAATGCATACGGTACTAGTAAATGCATATCAGCAATCTCGTGCAGAACGCGCTTTGCTGCGAGCTGCAACAAACTCGTTAAAAACCCCCGGACAAGTTGTACTGGGGTATTATTACCAGTACTTGTATCTGGTACAACTTGAACCACGTACAGCATGTTGTACTAGATTCAATAAGTTGTACCACGATTTGTACCACAAGTTGTACCAGTACTTGTATCTTGATACAAATTGTACCAAGTGCTGGGATATCAACAAAAAGTGTGCCAATACCTAAAAACCAATCCACACAGAAGCATAAGAAACTAAATAAAAAACCAGTGTTAACTCAACGCCACAAAGATGCGCGACTGAAATTCGCCAAGTTCCAGAAAGACAACGCAACAATGCACACAGTTAAAACAGGGTTTTAATGATTTTAATCTAAAAATATTATTCGTCGTTTCAAGTTACTAGGCTTTTCACCTGATCTGACCATTATCGGCAAATACTTGAAGTGGTTAGCCTATGAAGTTTACCAATTTTCTGCATCAGATGAGCTTAAGTCAGCCATTTTACTGATTGGAGATCAATTCCCAAATCTCGGATCTGTAAAGTGTACGAATCAATTCAAATAGCATATTTGAAGTTAATCCTGCCAAAGGAAGTCATTATCAAGTATTTAAAGTGATATACAGTGATGAGAAATAAATGTTATTTGTAATGCACTTATTATTTTAAAGCATCTTAATTTTTGTTTTGTTTTTTTGCATAAAACAGCTGGATTTTATGTGAAATGGAGTGAAACTTTGTTTACCTATTTATTATACACTTTCATCTACACATGAAAAATCACGTTTGTACCCATTATGAAGAATCCATTATGTGCTAGTGCTATCATCGTGGATCATGCGGATTTGAAACTTTGACATCAACATTTTGGACAGTTGAACGCTAATGTTATCAAATACTGTAGTTAGCAAAAGATGAATTGGTCAATGGACTGAACATTGAGAATTTTACTGACAAGTTTCAAAGTAAAGTTGAATAGTGGGTAAAATATGCAGAGAAAACTTTCCGTGACAACGCACAAGAACCACATCTCATGTTTTGGAACTGATACATTCCGATGTATGCGAACCAATAATTCCAAACGTCCTATGGCAGTGCAAAGTTCAGCTTAACGTTTATTGATGAATATACAGTTTAGGGTCTGACACCGCGGGGGCAGGTTTTCTCGGGGCACTCCCGTTTCCTCCTGCTTCATAAAACCCTGTTCCATGTTTATCATCCTCATCTCATCGTCATTTCTGTGTTTCTGATTTAAATAAAGTCTGAGGACCAAATGACATAGCTGTAAAAGACAGTCGGTGCCCTCGTTAAACCCCAAGTACCTATCTACCTACACGTAAAGTGCTCGTACACATGTTAAAACACAAATCGGTGATGTTTAAATGCTTTCAACAATTAAAGGCTGAAGTTGAAAAGCAAACAGGTCATCATATTAAAACATTGAAAAGTGACAATGGAACCAAATATAAGTCAAATCCGTTTACTGATTTTTCTCATAAAGAAGGTATCATACATGAACTGACTGTTCCATATACTGCTCAACAAACGGCGTCGCTGATCGAAAGAATAGAATACCAGTGGAGTCTATACGTTCAATGCTATAGTTGATACACGATTATGGAGAAAAGTCATTAAAACATTTTTTTAATTGCCGACTCGTTGACAAAAGCATTAGCAAATATGATACCAGACAAAGCATGGAGTGGTCATAAACTAAGTGTCAAACATTTGAAGGTATTTGGCTGCAAAGCGTTTGCTCGGTTTTCGACAGAGAAACGCAAGAAGCTGATAAACCTGCACCGTATATTTTCACTAGGTATTGTTCTATTCTTCGTTCAGCATTACCGTTTTGATGAGTAGTATACGGAACAGTCAGTTCTTGTATGCCCCTTCTTTACGAAGAAATTCAGTAAACGCATTTGACGTATACGGTTCCATTGTCCCTTCTCAATGTTTTAATATGATGACCTGTTTGCTTTTCAACTTCAGCCTTAAATTGTTGAAAGCATTTAAACATCACCGCTTTGTGTTTCAACATGTGCACGAGCACTTAACGTGTATAATCATCAATAAACGTTAAGCTAAACTTTGCACTGCCATAGGACGTTTAGAATTATTGGTTCGCATACATCGGAATGTATCAGTTCCAAAACATGAGATGTGATTCTTGTGCGTTGTTTCAGAAAGTTTTCTCTGCATATTTTACCCACGAAACAAATTTCACTTTGAAACTTGTCATTAAAATTCTCAAAGTTCAGTCCATTGACCAACCCATCTTTTGCTAACTATTTAATAACATTAGCGTTCAACTGTCGAAAACGTTGATGCCACAGTTTCAAATCAGCATGATCTACGTTGATAGCACTAGCACATATGGGATTCTTTATAATGGGTATAATGTTGCTGTAAGGCGTTTCTGCCCACGTTTACGTATTTTACATCGATTTCCAAAATACCTAAGTTTTAATCATTTAGTTGTGAGCATGCCAACTAACAATAGGCTGCCAAGTTGGCTTGGTACATACAAGGCATTTTTCAACATTCATCGTTGAAGTTTTCTCGCTTCTATAGAATGGCTAAATGCACGCTATTCCATGGCCATGTACTTCACTTTACTTTATTCACTAACTCCACATCACCGTTCATTGGCTTATAATTATAAAACCAATTTACTACACTAGCATATTATGCGTAACACTCGAGTCTAAGTGCTGGCCGTTAAGCTAGCATTGACCACAGGAGGATGTAGCACCTACAAATGCTACTGCATTATAACAGCTTTTTGTTTGTATGGAATTTGTACCTTGAAATGCTTTATGTGGGCCATAACCTATTGAGTTTTATTGCGGTAATCAATTACAAGTAGGTGACAAATAGAACTAGAACATTTTTGCTATTGGAGCAGGAACAGAACCTTAGCAACATCAAAGAACTTAATAGGAAGTTATACCGATTCCATCTCTGCTGCTATAACAATTCAACTGCACAAGTTAGTACCACTATGGCCTGTCTATGAAACCAAAATTGAATAACAAAACATGATATCCAAAACCTGACTGTGATTTTCAACAATACTGTACAGCGTGGGAATATTGTTAATTGTATTCTGAGATTGGGTTTATCTGAACAATGTCTATAGTTAGTTATTGATTATTTCTTTAATAGAATATTTCATATTTTAGATTGTGATAATACATTAATTTCCTTTATGAGTGATGCTATACAGGGCACCCGCTTAGCTTTAATTTCATATTTCTCTTATGCCAAGTACATTATTTGACCAGACTTATGCATCTTAAATTTTTACGTGAGCTGATTACAATTTTTTATTGCTACCGTATAATAAGTATGAATATCATATACATCATACATGGTACATAGCTACATCATGTATAGCTATGTACTTTTTGGAAAAAAAATTGTAAAGTTTAACTCAATGGGTTTAAGAAAATGATATGAAATTGAATACAGTACTTTGAAAACTCAAACCGTAGATTTTGACCATTGTAAGGTAGCTAATCAAGAAAGTTATATTTTGGAGGTTTGTTTTGACTATAAGATGATATTTTGTTAACGCATAAAAAATATTTTTGGTAAATTACAAAAGCTTACTTTTTGTTCAAACGATTAAAATCAATTTTGAATAACAAGGAGAAACAAATATTTTTTTTAAGTCTAACTGAACTTCTATAGTTACCTATAGTGTACCAGTATAGTCGGTTGCTAGGCTTTTTACAATACGACGTCTAAGTATTATACTGCTTTAAAATGTATTATGCTTTCAATGTTTTTATTACTATTATAATGCTTTAAAATGACTTTAATGTATGCAATGAATGTCGTAAATTCTGAAAAGTGTAAGATACAGCAAGAACTTTAAAAATGCGTTGTTAAAAATACGCGTTATACACAGTTTTGCTTTATGCGAATTTAGATTAATGCGATCGTTAAGTAACTTGATATAATTGAATTATGCGAATTTTGAGAAATTTTATCTTCGAGTTCTGCAAGCTTCGATCTATGCAAATTTTAATGTAGGTGAATTTTGACTGATGCGAATGTGATATTCGAGTGACGCGACATTCTAATTTAGGCTAGTTTCAAAAATTTTTATTTTCGAGTTCTGCAATTTTTGCATCTTGTAAACAAGTAAACGCACCCTGCATTGCTACTGTTGACCTGCCTACAATCTACATAATAAGACGGCACATTAACACAAAAACAATTACGTTGTTTAATTCGAAAACCCTCAAAAACGAAGTTCCGACGTCGTTTTCTAACTGCCTTAATAGATTGTTACAAAATAATTCCCAAAAGACTGTTGCGTGTTGCTTCAGAAAGAAGAAGAGAATTTAAAAGCAATTCAACTTCCAATTTTCGCCGAAAAGATAATTACGTCCATTCTGTTTGATCAACTTTCGACGCTTTTCGGTCCTGGAGATTTTACAATAAACTCTCTTCTCTAATGTTTCATTAACCAAACAGAAATTATTCATGCACAACCTAACAAGGGACCTACAACTTTTTTTATAAATAAAAAAAAAAGTTATCTTCAATTTTTTTTAACCCCATTTTGTTTCGAGAGGGAGGGAGTAAGGTACAGGTACATTTTCTCTAGTTTAATATTCTCCGCAAGAATGGTGATTATCTTATCCTCATTCGCACGAGAAGAAACCACAGAAAAAAAAAATTATATATACTTTTTTTATTTCTCGTTAAAGTGAGCTTTTCGTTTCACGAATTTTAAAGCCAAAACCCCCTTTTCCACAGAAAAAAAAACTAAGAACAAAATTTCCCTTGTGACTAATTACAGAGCAAAAGAAACTGCCTGGGGACCTAAACAGTAAAACGAGTTAATTAGCTTAATCCATCTCTGTCAGAAACGAAGAAGTTCAACTCTAAGAACATATAGAAACTAACGGACTTTACTAATGTCATGTTTCTTCAAAAACTTAACGAATTCCTGCTTTCGGTTTTTTTCTTCTTTCGTTTCTTAAATCTTCTTTACCTACACACTATACAAGACTACCCCCACTGTTATTTTTTTTTCGTTTTCTCGTAAGCTTTACTCCAACCACTCCTTGACAGCTCTGCTCTTACACAACCCCCATAAAAAGGCTATTTGATGGCGAAAAGGGAATTCCTGTTTCTAGATAGAAGCTATGAAACAACACTTTAATTTTCTTTCCACGAAATTTAAACACCTTGCGCATAAAACAAAGTTGCCCCTGCGCGTGCTAACCTTTAAAAATAATATAACATAAATTTTAATTTAAGAAACAAACCACCCTACTATAGAGATGAAAAGTGAATATTAACCCTTTCAAAAAATAAAACATACGCTTAAAAGATTTTTCACATAGATATAACTTAAACGCAACGTTGGATACCATTCACGTAACGTAATTTTACAAATATACAACACACTATGGAATGTGAATTGTTTTTTTAATAAAAAAATACAGGCATAGTACTACCAAAAAAAAAATGTTGTTTTCATTACAAAAGTGCAGTGTCATGTTGGGCCATTGCCATATTCCTTTTGTATGTACAGTATATAAACTTTGTTTTTGTAAAATTTTAAAACAAAGCATAATTTTGAAATGTGGTTTATAACCGTAAAATTAAATTTTGTTTTTAAACAAAAGTATTTTCTCCCGAAAGGCATGTTTTTTACATCATCATTATTTCTAACGAAAAAAAATGGTAGTTGAGTGACATTTAATATATTTTTATTATATTTTTATTTTTTATTTAGATTGAAAATAACTAAAATTCAGTTTTGTATTGTAATGCCATTTTTATTTTTGATGTTTGAAAAATGTGTCGAATATGTTTCTTATTATATTATATATAGTAGGTAGATAGGTATTTTAACAAGAGCACAATACAGAGTGAGTTTCAAGTATGGCTCCATGGAAATATTATAAAGGCTATGTATAATGTAAATATTGAGTTTGGGATACAATAGCACCTTGATAGGGCTCTTTACAATGGTGGTATTTCCATTGATCTTGAAATGAATTTTACGGATTTTGCATTGTTACATTGAAAAGTATGAGTCGATGGAAAGTCATATTTCCATTTCAAGTAAAACCACGACTTTCTAAATATGATTTGGTAGCTATAACTCATAGTTTCCGATGTTACAATTGCAAAATCCGTGAAACATTTTTTTCGAAATCAATGAAAATACACCATTGTAGAAAATCCTACCAAAGTGCTATTGTATCCCAAACTCAATGTTTTCATTAAAATAATAAAATAAATAAATAAAAATAATAGCTTTTATACTTTCATGACACTATACCTGAAACTCGTCCTATATAGATATTAACGAATTATGGTTCGATTTTTACATATAAAAACTCTTTCCCCCTCCTGCCCCTCGACAAATAGTAACCGGCTAGATCGGAATTTGATATCAAAATTTATAATTTAAGGATGGTTTAATTAGGTTAATCCCCATGAACAACAACAACAAAATTCTATTAATCCCCAAAATTTTTTATTGTTTGATGACCCAGAAACGAAGCTACTTTGAATAGAATTGGAGCTGTAGATACAGGAACAGGAACCAATCAGTCAGTCAGTCATTGAGTGAGGCCAACTGTGATTTATTATTTATTTATTTATTTATTTTATTTATTTATTTATTTATTTTTCTTTCGTCCCGTTGGGACAGCAGTTACAACAAAAATTTTTTTACAGAAAATAAAGAGAAATTATAAGCACTAATATAATGAGAATTAATTACAATGTTTACATCAAATATGTAAAACATGCATAAACAATTTAGGGAATTATATGATGCTACTTAAGGCAGGAAGCAAACGGGTACAAATTTGTTCAACATTTGCTCAAGCATTTTTGCTCAATCAAACATGCTAGATATTTGAATGAGCAAAAAATGCTTGAGCAAAAATGGTGAAGCATATGTTGAGCAAATTTGTGCTAGTCTGCTACCTGCCATGGGACACCCGCTATATTATCGGAGTTTTGAATTCAAATATTCATGACTTTAAAAATAAGTTTCTCTCGGAATTTGAACCGAATTAAATATTTTCGGTATAACAACGCCAGTCTACTGTGTATATGAGCAGAATTTCAAATTTAGATAATTCGGCGTAAAATCTGGTATAAACTGAAATTAAGTCCAAATGACAGGTTTGTCAGCTTAGATGCAGTTACACACGCAAATGGTAATCCAACCACGTGAGAGGATTGCAACGTCAACTTAATTACGAATTAGCTTGCAGGTGTGCATGATCGTCGACATTTGACACTGCTCATTTCGGATGTGTAGCTCATTTAAAATGGACGCATAGGTAACAACAACCGCGCAGACGACCAACAACGGCGCTGTCACCCCAGAAACAAACAACCGTCTTAGAAAGATAAACACAAGTGAAATAAGCTGTGTCAAATGTCCAAGACGGTGAGCATCTGTTCACTGGACCCCACTTAAAGAAAACAAAACCCACAAAGTGAACTTGGTCTTACCTTTCACGAGTAAATGAACTATCTTCTCAGCTGTTCCGAGTACGTTTTTGGCTGTGCAATGGTAATGTCCCGTGTCCTTGCCAGTTGTGTCGTGAATAATTAAAACGGATTCCATGCCATGTTGTGTTTTGTTCGTTTTAATTTTGAATCTATTAAAAGCAATGCGACATTTTTAATATATATCCAAAAAAAAAATAAAAATAATAATAATCTATAAATTTTAAAGAGAATAAGGATTTTACTTTGAATTGACGTCCAAAGAGAGATGTTCTTTCTTGCGATGCCACGTGATGTCAATTGGTAAATCTCCTTTGGCGTTACACAAAAGATCTGCTTGATGGCCACGAATGACAGAAACGTTCCGATACTTTCTTTCAAAATACACTGCAACTGAAAGGAAGAGAAATTCAAATCAAAAACAAAAAATAAAAATAAAATAAAATAATGACAGATTAAAAAAAAATAACTAAAAAGTATAAAATACAAAAAGATATACAAATCTGACAGTTGATATAAGAATTGAACTAAAATTAAACTAAAGCACCTGGTTGGAATAAATAAGCCTGGATAAAAAACTCACGTCAAAGAATTGAAGAATTTAGTGAATAACCGATAATAAATTATGGATTAGATGTTCTTTACCGTCCGTCATAACATTAAAAATATTGATAACCAGTTACCTTTTAGCAATTTATATAATAAACTTCTTTCACGTTTGTCTGTTGGTTTGAGCGCGCGTGACGCGAAATAAATTAACCAAAATTTGATACCTAAGTTGGGGCAGAGACACTAGTGTTCTTGTGTTTCTGTGTTGACGTCAATCAGGGAAACGTTGTAGGATATTTTCCATTTTATAATGTTGATTACAAAAGCAGAAATATCTCTTATGTGTAGAGATTCCTTGTACACCTACTTATGTGTACACATTCCTTGTAGAGATTCCTTGTATTCATTTCTTGTACACCTAACCCTTTCTCCAAAATTCGTGAATTTCTTATTTATGTTGTTTTGTTTATAACCGTAGTGTCAACATCAACTGCCGTTGTTGACACTGCGGTGGTTGTAAAGGATAAATAAAAACTAATTTTCTTGTTTGCTCTCGCGAGTTAATGATTGTTTATATTTAATTAATTTCATTAGGAACTTTGTTGGATTGTGGGGAAAGAAGAAAATCGCAAATGTCAGATCCAGATGTCAGTGGGTCTCAAATATAACGGTGTTTAAAATTGTATTAGCGCGCATATTTGTGAAAATCATGTAGATAGTTCACCATGCAAATCACAGGTTTTTCAGCTAGCATAAAATATAATCGTAAGCCACAGAAATATCACATGTAATAAAACTTTTCAGTAAAAAAAATTACAAGAAAATCGTAGCGTTTGCAGGTCATGATATATGGAACTAGATATCATCCTGACAGTGATGAAATGTTGGAGGAAAATTTCAACTTCAAAGCACGTTGACAGTTTGTAGTTACATTTCATTTAACATATCAAACTACTGTGCACCTTAAAAATTTACCACAAAAAAATGAATTTTTTTTTTTGCGTAACAAACTTTTGAAACCAAAAATTTTAATCTCACTTGGTTAAACACTTAGACCAAACGAATAAATAAAATAAAATTTACTTTTTAATGTTTAAAAATACACAACTAGGCGTAAGCAACATAAAAAAAGACTGCAACGTATTTAAATTACAAATGACTCATAACAGAAACCTTTGACTTTGTAAGAAGGAACATGCACAGCTCAGGTCATATTAATGTCATTTGAGCCAACTGGTAGGATATGCACGTCATTTCATTTCAATGCTGGCTACAAAAAGTTGGACAAAAAACAAAAAAAACAAACAAAAATAGGTGAAATTAAAATCAAACGGGTGTTTACCTCTGACTTCTAGAAGTATCACGTGACTGATACCAGCGCCGACGCCATTATTTGCTCGGCAAGAATAATGGCCTCTATCTTGAGGTCGAGCCTCGTGGATAAATAACGACTGGTTGTTCAACTGTCGCACCCGGGAATTCACGTCGGAAATTTCAATGTAATCTCCAGGAGCGTGCTCTGGTATGAGAGGAGAAACAAAACACTATGTAATACCCGACACATTAAGCAATTCCACGTTTTGCTTTCTTCGTATTTTCTTAAATGGTTGGTAAACTCTTAGAAGCTTCAAGAATGTTTTTCTTTTGATTTTTATACTCGTTTCATTTAAAAAAACAAAGTCACTTTTACTACTACTAAACCCACAGCTTTAAGTTGGGATTATAACCTTGGTCAAGTTTTTTTTTTTTTTTGGAGGAAATGAGAAAATTCCAACCAATGATTTAAGAGCGCTGAAGGAAAATGGATAGAGACCAATATAAGATGTCCAACTTACAGGGAAGAACCATCGTTTATTTTTCCCCTTCAATTTGATTTGGTGTACAAAACATTGTATAATATAAATGGAGAACCACGTCGATAAATTTCTAGCAAATTCCAATCTTGTCGTCCATTTGTTTATTATCTTTTTTTTTTAAATTGCCTTCACGTTATTTTATATTCTAATCTAATTTTGTGATTTTCCATGTTATATTACAAAAATATTGGAGGCGTGTAATAGGAAAATTGGAAGCAAATATTTGTCTCTGAATAGAATTTTGTTTTTAAACGCAATAAAAATGTTTAGTTTACCTACTGCTTTCATCCACGTGATTTTAGGGTCCGGAAAGCCATCAGCTTGGCAATCGATTACCACATGTTCCCCCATCAGAATTTGTGTGTCTCTAGGTTCGATCAGCCATCGTGGAGGAACTATTCAAATTATTAATGTTCAATGAGGAAGAGAGACGTAGCGAAATCTTAAACCCATAAATAAAACAAAGTTCTCACATAAAGATATTTCTAAACTGCCCGGGGAAAACGACTTTCGCTTTCCCATAAAATTGCATTATCAATGTTTCATGCTGTGGGACGCCGAAAATTCAAATGAAATTTGTGTTTCAAAAATTCCTTCAAGACATGAGCTCAACTGACGTGTTAAACTCGCAGTTCTAGACACGTAAGCCGATTAGTAAAGAGAAACTTATGCTATATAGTCTGAAACTTATGCTGCTCTAGTATTTTCCTAAACTTATAGTTAACTTTTTATTATGTTCTACAATTTATTTAAAAATTTAAGCAAGAAAAGATCAGAATTAAAGAAAAACAAGAACAAGAAGCTATGAAGCCACTTGGGAGACTTAATTTGCGTTAATCGATAGGAGATTTTGCTAATTACAAGGAAGGCGTTTTCGAAAAGAAAGGTGGACATTTGAAAACCGCATTCGATTTGCCACGATTGCAAGAATGTTCTACTCGGTTTGTAAAGTGATTCTCAAAATTGTTGTGGTAGATTCAATTAAATTAAGTTTATGGAGACCATCATGTGGTTTGAAATGGTTTTTAACACGTTTTCGAACTTAAGCATTTATCATCATAGATTAATGCCATCTCGAAAACGCTTTAAGTTTAGTCCTTAATGATGTTAAGTAAAAACTTGAGGTGTCAAAAAAACCTACACAAACATAAAATAAACTAATTTCATATACTAAGCAACGAAGACAAATTCTTGAAGAAGCCTCAAATTTAATCGGGAACAATTTTTTTTTTCTAAAATAAATCAATGAAAAACAATAAAAAGTACCATTGATATAAGTAAAACAAATATAAAGGGTATATTGTTAAGAAGGCTTCAACTTGTATATATTTTGATGTATCAAGCAATGTTTTTAGCTTAGTCAAATAATGCATGATAATCTCTAAGGCAATTAATATTTTGCTATAAATTTCCATGAGACTTCCAACACGCGCTTACAATATTGAATTGAAGAGCTCCGGGAATTATATTGATAAGCCAAATTTGTTTCTCAAAAATTACATTTTTACATCAAAATATCCCTCAGTACTGTTTTTAGCTTGTTACTTTACCACTTTCTGGATTTTCCAGAACATGACAACATAATATAGAAAGTCACCTTGTCACTCAGTAGATACTTCATCGAGTTTATCGAGTTTCTCACCAGAAAAGACTCTTCTAAACAATTTAAAAAATTTGGCTTATTTTGCCACAATGTGGTTTAATATTTTCCGAAGCCCTTCAATTATAAAATGTTTTTATTTGAAAAATATTTCAATAAATAATTATTAAAAAAACACTACGTTTTATTATGATAAAAAAATAATTGTCAGTTTTGTAAAATAAAAAAATGTACTTTATATAAAAATTAGAAGTTACTTCATTTACCATTAACCACGAGTGTGGTTGAAAAGTAAGCTGAATCGGCGACGTTTTCTGCGACGCACGTGTAGTTGCCACTATGCATCGAGGCTACTTTGCCAATGATCAGTACGCTGGTGTATTCGTCAAAGTGGCGAATGGTCACTCGGGAATTGGTTTTGATCATGTGACCGTTGAGAAACCATTTGAAAGTGATTGGCAAATCGCCATCGATCACCGCGCAAACGACTCGTGCTTGAGCTCCTTCGTGCAACTCGTTTGAATGGAGCGGCGTTGGACTGATCTTTGGTGGGACTGCAAAGATTTTAGTGGTTGTGGTGCTTGTTGTTGTTGTTGTTCAAGTAGTGGTAGCAGCACTACTCGACTAACAGTAGAAGTAGTAACACACATTTTTATTGGCAAAGCTCTACTACTACAAGTGTGGTGGGATGAGAATGATCACTTGGCTCGCGGGTGCCGACTACAAACAGCCTTGTAAAGCTCGCTTTTCTGGTCACAATGATATCGATCCATCGACTTGGAGCATTTATGACAGTGACAAATTGGATGGAAACAAGGACGATATGTTTTCGTATTCAAAATACACAGTTTTCAAGCTTAATTTTGTACGAGGAAATGATGCGTAAGTTTACACGAACGCCAAACATCACCATCTATCGATTTTGAAAGGATATTGCCGTAGATGATTAACGGTTTTCGAGTCGAGAATGATGATGATAGGGTTTCGAAAGGGAAGATAAAAAACAACTTGAAATCGAAATTCATCCGACTAATCAGAGACTGTTGGAAAATGACTTTGGCGATTAATCGGGACTTTGCAAATTAAGCGCAAATTGAAATCTGAACCGTTGTAAAATGAGCTTCGTGTAGTACACGTAGTTAACACCGAAATGACTAACAATATAAAATTAAGCAAAATTATATATTATTACGAGGCGACAACCAAACGTTTCGATGAAAAAGAGAAAAAATAATAATCTGAGAACGTACAGTAGTGCAATTTGTCACCATTTGGAATGTCAACAGAAAATCCCCTTGGAATTGATTTATAAATTGTGTTAAGTCGGATGGAAAGTCCCGTTGTTTTATTGTTAACGTAAACCATGGTCTATGTTTCGAAGCACTAAACTCTTGTTTAACTCAAGTTCAGTATTGTTAAACTCAACATCTGGACAAAGAACAATGTTTTCACAAAACAGAATCTACGTTTCTAGATAAAAAGATGGAAATACAAGTATGACAAAAATAACTTTGTATGTCCATCATGTGTTTTCAGTTTCTTGATAAATCACTTTAATAAAGTGTTAACAGTTCCTCGTGTATATTCAGCGTTGGAATCAAAACCAATATTTATACAGGTTAGTAAATAATTAGCAGGTAGGCAATGTAAAAGAAACTCACCTCTTTAAGTGAAAATTGATTACGAAAATGACATATCCCTGAGTTTCGAATGAATTCGACGTGTTTATAACAAAAAACGATTAACAATTATTCATATCAATGATCATTACTACCTTTACGTTGAAAAAAAACAACAAACCCAGTTCTATTCGAAATGCGGGCCTCCCACATAAAAGTTAAATTGATTAGCGATATTCCCTTCCATTTTCCGATTCGTGAGCAATTTGCTAAAAGCTGACCAACAAGCCACGAATAATCTCTCTTTCTTTCCCATAGGACAAACTTTTGGTCAAAGAGACTTTTTTTAAAGAGACACGGACGGCGACAGTAGCGAGCGCGACAGAAAATGAAGCGATGCGGCAAACAAAGAAAATCAGCCAGTTAGCAAAAGGCCAACAACAGCAGCAGAAGCAATACTTGGCACACACACAACGACAAGTTGCGTGACAATACGAGAAAAGCGAATCGATGGCAAGGGGGGAAACTTGTCATTCCTCCAGTTACCACTCTGCCCACCAACCAACCCCAAAAGAATTAATGATGCAGAATCGCCGCATGCTTCCGGTCACGAAGAATACTGTTGGATTAATTCCTTATTTCCCCCTACCGGCCAAGAGTCAGTCGTTGAAATGCACAACTAGTCCGTCAAACGGAAAACAACCCAGTGGAACGGTTCTTTAATGGCTACTTTCAAACGGTCATGGTAGTACGTAATCGTATTATTTTTTTTTGACTTGCTCGACTATCTTTTTTGTATTCCAGTAGAATCCATTTGCCATTGAATTAACCCTCATTTTGCCTAGTCGTTTCTCTTTTATTAAGTTCAAAGTTCAAAAACCCGACAGTCGTAAAGTCGATTGCTCTAAATACCGACAGTCGAATGAGATTGAAGTAGTGACTGACACGAAATGAAGAATTAAAGAATAAAATACGTCAAATATTAACATAAACATTAATATCACGTATTTTTATAGAAAAGATGTAATTTAGTAAGAATGATGTATGATTGAAGATATGTTAAGTAACAGTCATACAAATTAAAAAAAACGGGTTTAAAGATCTGAACTTACCTTGCTGTCTATGGACTACTTCACAATTTTTGCACTAATATCTTTTGTTGTCTTGCTAACACAAAATCATGTGTTAGCAAGATAGATAGCATGCACCTAACAAATTCAAACATGCTTCTAGGTCATGTTTCACAAAAAAGTTACTTAATATTATTTTACACCAAGCTCTTAAATTAAGTACCACAAAACATTGTTCTTACCAATATATAATTATATAAGGTAAATAAATTGACGTTTAGTTAACATGAAATCATTAGTTAACATAACATTAACTACCCTATCTATTTTTTAGTTTGTTTTGTGTACAACTCTATAATATAAAATAATAAATAAATAAATAAATAAAATAATATAACGTATCATAATATTAATAAAGGTTGATCATTTAGTAGAAGTGAGCGAATTTCCAAAATAAACTTTCGATTTTCGTTTTTCGTTTTTTCGGTATTTCGGCTGTCGGCATTTCGGGTATCGGTATTTTATTCGGCTATCTCTTTTTTTTGTAGAGGTATTGTGCGAACGGCGCACAATAGTGAGCAGGGTTCAATGATGTGTATGTGTGCGGAGAAAAGAGGAGGGGTAGTAGTAATAGCAGTAGGGGTAGTGGTAGGAAGTAGTATAGAGAAAGTTGGTTGGAAATTACCGACCGTTTGCATGCAGTTGAGCGAAGTAGCTGGCAGCGGCTGCGGCATTGGTGGCAGTGCAAGTGTAGTTGCCATTGTGGCTCAGCGTGACGCTTCCTATGACTAGACTGCTCGAGTAATCATCGAGGTTTTGAACGGCTATGTTTAGTAGGCCTAGTAGATGGGGAGTGAGAAGCGCGCCGTCTTTCACCCACGCCAGGGTCAGAGGAGGATCGCCTTGACTCACTGCGCAGATTACGCGGACACGCATTCCGATGTGCACATGTTGATCAGGAAACGCAAAGGGTATTATGACCGGTGGAACTGCAAGAAATAGAGACCAAGTTTCAATGGGGTGGAAAGCTGCAGGAAGTAATCCCTACACCACCGTCTGACTTACATGCAAACGTCCCACATTTGACATCCATAAACTTTCCACCAACTAAATCTGCTACCGTAACTGTCACTCAACAACAAGATTAACAGAAAGACTACTGGATAATGCAAGAAAGACCTGTGGTAGTTTAAACAGAGTGTTGTGTGTTGTGAATTACAGTGAAACCTCTATATTTGTCAACCCCTATATTCGTCAAATTCAATATTGGTCAATTTTTTTTTTTCAGGTAAAATAAATAATTTCCCCAAAACATAATTCCCCGTTATCCGTCCAAAAATCCAATATTCATCACAAAAAGTCAAAGTCACGAAAAGTCAATTTATAAGACGAAAATTATTATAGAATATTAAGAAAGCAAACTAAATATGAATTAAAGTGTAAGCTATCAGTAGAGACATATTTACACGTCAAACTTTTTCAATCAAATTCCATCAATTCCAACTGTTTTTCTGACGTCATACACATGTCCGGGCGCATTTTCGTGCTTTTGTTGTTTGACCGATAGCACGAAAACGCGCTCTGGCGTGCGTATGACGTCAGAAAATCAGTTGGAATCGAAGGAATTTGATTAAAAACGTGTGACGTGTGAAATGGATAAAAGCTTTGGTTAACAAAATCAGTGGATTCAAAAAGTGTTTGTAATTTATAATAACTATAAACATATTGATTACATCATTAAAAATGGGTTATTTTTGGACATTGGAATGAGTGCCTATTTGTTTTTATGTATGTAAGCTTTAGAGTTGCTTTAATTTTTAATGTAATGAACATTTTGATACCGTTGGATCGTGTAAAAATAATAAACAGTAAAATAATTTATTCTAGATACGTCAGATTCATTATTCGTCATTTCTTCTGGAACGGATTAATGATGATTATCGAGGTTTCACTGTATTTGTTATTTAGATTTCGGTAATTGCGCAATGTGAATTCTGTATGTAATGTCAAACAACAACCAACTTGTGGCAATGTTATTTGAAACAATATTTTGTGTCGTAAACTGTTTAACTTCAATGATTTCATAATGTTTATTCTGTACATCATGTCAAGTAGGCACAAGTGTCAAGGCAAATTTTAAGAACGTTCTAACCACGAACTAAAGTTGTTACAACAAATTTTATCTCTGCGCTAACACTAAAAACCAAATTAATTTCAAATGGTACATAGAAAATGTCTGATATGAGTTGTGAATGATTGTAAATATACAATGCCCTTTGGGAATGAAAATCCATCATCGTTTGATCACGTAACTATTATTGATTATTGCAACTCAACATTGAACTAACACATTCAACTAATCTAGAATGTCAAAACATTCCGGCAAATCAACGGGAATTTTAAGGCTGTAAATTTGAATGTGAAAAATGTAATTTTAAAATAGTTTTATACACAACAAACTTCAAATGAATAGTTTAAAGATAGGTGAATTTTGTCAACCGAGGACGACTTTAGCATTATTACATCCACTTGCACATAAATGAAGTATAAACAAACAATGTTTTTTGTAAACTTGCATTTCTATATAGTGAAAAATATTCCTTGGGATTCATCATGATTTACACTCGTATTATAGACGTCGTTCATAATGTGGAAGAGTTTAAAACAATAGTGACGACAAAACATGGACCGGGTTCCAGACAGTTAGTTGCCACTGGTCCATTGTTGCATTCAATGTTTACGACTTTCTCTTATCTACGAGGCATTTACCTCCAGACACCAGAGTGAAAATTTGGTTAAACGCAAAGTAACTTAGCAGTCTACTCGTACCTAGGTATCTAAGCAGGAAGTTCATAGGCATTCCGCAGGCTGCTGTGCTTATCTAAATTCGACTTTTCTCTTGCTTTCTAGAGCTCTTTAAGTTTTGATCCCTCGAGCTATGGTCAGGAATGAGGTGGCCACGCATTAGCTTTCCACATGCGACGACCACGAGCTAAGTTAACATAGATGGAAAGCCCAAAGAATGTACAGAATCTTGGAAAGAACTTGCCTAGTTTTGCATTGATTTCTCCCTGAGTAGGCAAAACCCAAGAGAGCATGGTTTGCTTTAAAGTAGAGAACAAAAACTATTGGAACGCAAGCTTATCTAAAGACTTAGCTTGGGGTTTTTTTTTTTTGCTCGTGTTCTGACTTACAATTATTTATAGCCATGTTTCGGAATAACTCGAAAGATGCTCAGAATTACCCCAAGAGCTTTTTTTTTTACGACATAATTTTATTTGGTTGAAAAAAATACACTTAAATACACTTAAAAATACAAATAAACAAGTTCAAATATAGGCACGTATTCCATTCGTTTTTGCTCATAAACGAAATTATTCTTCATTTTTAAACTATTCACAATTTCAATTTACAAAACATGATTACCAAACGTTTACAGATTTTATTTAGCTCGAAACATCAGTTTTTATAAGTAAAATGTTTTTCATGCCTGTTTGTTTTCGTCTTTCTGTCTAGGCTTACTAATAAATCTAAATTGACGCTTTTGGGGTACTAAAATTAGGGGTCGGCAAGAGACTGTTATGATCTATTAAATAGCCTTTATTGAAACTGATAACAAATATGTTTTTTGTACGTCTTCTTCCAACTTGTGGATTCGACCTAAGAGAAGATACGTTACAATTGAAGTGTCTGGTGTAAAAGGATACCAAGTAACATTTTTGTATCAAAGACAGATACCTGTATGTACCAACATGGTTATGCAATGAAAAACCAAAATAAGCAAATGCAGCTTGTGTACAACCCGCATACGCTCTATTCTGCTACATGTTATGGACGAAGGTCATAGAATGGATTTTAATTCGGTGTGTGTTATTGATAGGGAAAAACGTTGTAATGCGAAGAAAATTAAAGGGGTAATGATTGAAAGTTATCATCATTTTAATATGATTAGAGAATAGAAATTGGCGATGGGATGGAGGAGGTTTGTGTGGGCGAAAATAAGATATGACTAATTGTAATTTTGTTTTGATATTGTCATGTTGTGTGCCTGCAAGTGTGTTGTGGACTGATGCATGTGGTTGTTAAGAGCGCGGATGCACATTTAAATGTTATTTTTTTTGTTTAGTGTGGGGTAGTTGTAGAGGGTTTGACTATTTTTAAAATTTGGCCTTTTTTTTTCTGTTGCTATTTGTGTTCATATGTGTTTTTTCCGTTTTTTTGTCCCCTGAAAAAGTCTTTTGCAGCGAAAGCAAATGTTAGGAACGTTTGATGTTGTGCACTTATTCAGTAAGGTAAAGAATTATTTTGATTTTCGTATTTTCCTTATTTGTTTTTTCAATATGTTGTTCAAGGTGCAAAGTTTAAAATTTAATAACTTTTTCGTGAAAAAATGACCAAGAAGCATTTTCGAATATGTTAGGTGAAATTCTACCTTCCTTACGCATACTTTTGAGCAAAACAGTAATATGTGCAAAGAAATTAGTGCGTGAAATGTGAAGTAGCTCATAGGCAAAAAGGCAAGTTCAGAACTTTAAAGAAACACGTTTTCCTCGAAATTGTAAAAATGTTATTTAACACCCTTTTACATCAGATCCTTCAATTAACATATTCTGAATAAGAAAACTCGTTAAGTAGGGGGCATGAATTTCCAGCAATTAGTTAAGTAAATAATTTTTAAACTTTTCCTGTATAACATTTCAAAGCTACTATTTCCTGCTGAAGTAATATTTCCGGCTTTCCTGCTGAGCACAGCGAAAGCTACAGCTTTTTCGAGCTTTTCAGCATTACACAGCGCAAAGCTGCAGCTTAGTCGAGCTTTCCTGCGTTACACAGCGCATAGCTACAAGTTTTTAGGCCTTCCAACATGGTACTATGCCTAGCATCAGACCACTTGAAACCTAGCGAATACCCATCTCAAACGTCGACTTTTCATCATATTATTGTCGGGTTTTTCGGTTAAACAGTGTTTAAATTCGGAATACAGGTACCGAATTCATCTTATCCGGCTTTCAGAAATCCAAAATTATCAAAAAACCGGTTATTTTTTTTAAAAACAAATTGACTATGGCACCAGTTGCAGTTTTGGCTAAAATCCTGTAAAGTAAACAGATCTTGTTTTGTTTTTTACCCTTTGTTCAATTTTCATCTTACATACAATATACTAAACTAAAAAAATCCAAGTAAAAAATAAAAAGACCTACCTTAGACCAACTGATTGGGTAGCTTATAAAAATAAAAGTATTATAAAAATATAAAAAATATATTAAAAAGCTTATAAAAATATATTTTATTTTTATAAGCTACCCGGTCAGTTGGTCCAAGGTAGGTCTTTTTATTTTCTACTTGGAGTTTTTAGTTTATCATGTTATTTCGGATAGGAAATTCTAAAGTACACAATATACTGTATGTATTACAGTGTATATGTTTTAATGATTTTGAGTCGATTAATTAAGATAAAACAAACGCTGCTTTAGAAGGGTGTTAGTTTGTTTCTGTTAAATAAAATTTAGTTCTTTATTTTTTGTTATTTATTTTGGGTTTAAGTTTATTGCAGTAGACTTAATATATAGATTTAGGCTAAAAATCCAGATAATCCAAAAAATTCAGAAATATGGGCCAGCAAGCTTGCCGAATATCTGTTCCGGTACTTGTATACATAAACTCGTTTATGAAATCACGAATGGAATACAGTATGTAGTGATTTTTGGGAAAAAACAATTTGATAAAATTTAATTTAGAGATAAAAACGTTAACAACCCTTAAATAATTTGTTCAGCCGTGTCTGAAGCCTAGCCATCGAACGCCTGACAACTCCTCAACTACGAGTTGTAAAGGAGAAAAAAAGCAATGACCCCCCTCCCCGAGCAATGTTTTCTGCGTTTTTGTTCCTCCCCTAAATTGGGTTTTCTTCAGAGTCATTCGAATAACCCTCTATTAAAAAAAATAAAATAAAATTTAACAAAAAAAAAAATAAAATAGGCACAATGCATTAAATTTAGGCAGAATTATCATCCGAATGTTGAGAAGCAACCCGAGTTAAAACATTAAATAACTATAACGACTGTCGCGAAGAAACATGAGTTAAATCAATAAATTGCCAAATAAAAATAAAATGCATTCCCGCAATGCATTTTTGACGAGTTCTTTTCTAGTTTTACTATAAAAATGCAAGTTTGATTTTCAAATAAAATAAGTGATGAACACATAAAGGTTATCTTTATATCAAGAAAATAATAGACAGTCAAGGTGTTAAATAGATTAAACTAATCCGAGGCATTTCCACGTTAAAAAACAATGTTTGTAAAAGAGTTGTGTAAGCCAGTGTATTCGCCTTAAATGTTTCCCAATCGTCTTTCGCATCAGCAAAGTTTGTTTGGCTTGATTGTCGCCCTTCAGTGAGTTTGGTGTTGCCAAACAGTTGTAATGTCGTTAGTTAGAAATCTAATAAAAACTTCCAAGAACTCGTCGGAACTTCAATGAGTATTGATAATTGGAAAACACAGTCGTCTAGCAGTGAAAGAAATTAAACATGTTCCCCTTCGGTCTAAACGACACAAGGATGCATTAAGTGGAATGCAATTAGTTGGACCCCCTGTAGCTGTAAGTGAATCAAGAACACCAATTAAACCGCGTGCTATCATCCTACCAAAATCAAAGGGCCAAATAAAAAATAATCATCCTTAGAGAAATTAAATTCTTTTAAGATCAAAAATCTTTCACTGTTAAATCAAAGAAACCCATTTGCAAGGTAATTTCAAGATGGAAGATAAATCAAAGACAATTTTATTTTTCGCAGTGAAATGATCTTTTAACATAATGAACATCGTATAAACTGAATTTTCAGATTTTTTTTTTAATTTTAATTTTGTTTCCAACAAGTTAATGACAATTTCCACGCTCGGTATTGTGTCGCAGGATCGATTTCGATGCTTTTCATTATTGTAATTACGGTATTTTAGCCGCTCGATTATAATGTTAGTTAATCACAAATGATAACTATTTACAAGGCTGCGTGAATCAGTCGCACCCCACCTAATGAATATTCATGCGTTACATTAAATGTTAATTACCAACATTTTCGATAAGAACTGATGACAATGAATAGAGATGAAACAACAAATGGCCAGCAGAATAACAATTTGTTAAAATTGCGAAAATGTTATCTTTGGAGATAAAAATTGCAAACACAACAACCTGTTCCATGAACATACATGTTATAGTTATACGAAAAAAGTCAGTTATGATATTACATTTTTCAAACAAATTTAATTTATAAAAACAGTTAATAGATAAAACAAAATGGCCCAGTTACAATAAAAATGTCTTGTTGAGCACTAACTTAATTTTGTGTTTAACGGTGCAGAACAAAATTCAATATTATACATGACAAATTGTTTACAGAGTAAGCATCATTAAACAATTAAAGAGTACCGTTAGCTAATATATCTCAAATTTAACAACGAGTTTAAATGATATCATAAATCTATTATCATAGTATAACAAAATAACTGACAACTTAGACAAGTTTTAGGTTCTGTGATAAATCGTTCCATTAACTGACAAAACGCGTGTCACAAAACAAATTTTGTTTATAAATTTTATAAATATTAATATATATTTCATTCCAGTTCCTATATTTTTTATTTTGTTGCAATAAAATGAAATTTGCTAAAGTTTACTAACACTAAAATTAGTCATTATTAGATATTAAAAAATAAAAATAATCTCTACTTTTTATTTTGAGCTATAAATATAAATGCAATACCTCACTTTATACAAATTAACTTTAATGCAGTTACTAATTAATTTGTTGTTACGACCAAAAGAGATAATAAACGTTAAAGTTTTTATGAGGCTGCGAGTAACAAATTAATTAGGAGCCAGAAATGAAATGTTTCGGAAAAGAGGTTCATAAATCAATAAGGAGTTCATTGCCTTTATAGTTATCAGCAAACTCCCTTTAACCAATTAACCTCATTAATTCTATTTTTTTCTTTCTCTACTAGATGGTCATCGTCTCTAAAGCTGGATCACCATTTTCCTATATTTTTTTTGTGTGTGTTTACGTTGACCTCGTTGAGTTTTTATGTTAGACTTTTACTCATCCCCTATTCTTCCTGGTTTTTGCTCATTTGAAACTCCCTAGTCACACTTTCAAAGACCCCACGAGTCCCTAGCATGCAAAGTACAGTCCCTCGTGTTATTATGCAAAATATCTCGCAGAAGGAAGAAAAAAGAAACAAATGAAAGCTCTAGAGAAACTTACAAGCTAAAAAAAACAAACAAAAAAGCCTGCGTTGCTCAACAAGACAGCACCCCATTCAACGCGTTGAAAAATAAGAAAAACAAAAAATAAAACTAAAACGGCGCATACACAATTTCAACCCAAGTAAAGCTATAAAAGTTTCTGCTGCGCTGACTCCTCTTCTGCCGCTTCTTCATCTTAGTGGCAGAAGCGAACTTCGTAGAACCCCTTCTCACCCACCCATCTCTTTCTTTCTTCTACCCCCCGTCGGACCAATGGAAAGGGAAATGCAGCCATTTGTTGCTAGTCTCATTCTTTTCCATCATGTAATACGTGGGTGCATGTAAGGGGACTCACCCAGAACCATTACTTCCAGTTCCCGTGTGGCAAAGTGACCGTTCGAGCCTCGGACCGAACAGGAGTACGTGCCTGCATCGGGCACGCGCTGCACATTCCTCACCAGCAAAGTACCATTGGGGAACACCACTTGACGATGATCGATCGGAAGTTTCCGCCCACCTGCGACGGACAGAAGGGAGCGGTTAACTTCTTTCAATTTAGCCCCTGAAACTTGCACCAGAAGCTCAGAGGCATGAAGCAGGCGACGACGACGACGACGAGGAGGAAACTTAACATGATTTGCTCAAACCCTACGGAGAAGAAATCATCTCTTAACGAGTTCTCTCTTGCGCGCGCTTTCTCATCTTGTGCGGTGTTGGGCCTGGCTCCGGTGCAACAACATCTCCCTTACATCCCTTCCAGGTTCTTATTACATCCACACACCTACTTAAACCACTGATTGTTTCCGCTCTCCTTCATCTTGGGTTTTTTTTTTTTTTGGTCGTGGTGCTTTTTAGTAGGAAGGCTGTCAAGACACATTAGTATAACGTTCGTTTCAACGTCAAAACGAGTGAGAAAAGAGTTAAAAAAACACTTTTGCAAACAAACATTATTTTTATAGACATGTTGACGCAGGAAAGGAATATTGACATAACAAACTAATAAGCAATTAGTTTCACCCCTAACATTACGATTGCATCATTGTTTTTATGACATGAGTTCCTTAATGGTGCGGTTTCCTAATGCAATGAAAGCTTATCAGTTCAAATCATAAATCGCAACACGTTAAACATTATAAATATATAGGATACTTGTATATCAACTCACAACCACTAGTATGAGAGCGCCATATGTTTATATTAGGTTGGTTAAAAAGAACAAAAAATGTAATAATTTTATGAATAATGATACAATTGGTTGTTATTTTTTAACTAGTGTAAACTGTTATCTACAAGGTGTCTACAAAAGAAGTACATAACATCCAGTAGACTTCAATAAAAGTTGTACACATGTACTTTTTTGTAGACACCCTATATATGCATAGACACTAGTTCAGTGTCTATGCATATAGAAAGGTTAAAAAAACATGGTTGAAATGTTCTAAGGTTAAAAAACATGGCAGTAAGTGACTGTGGATTAATACACAAAATATCAAACATAGATAATCCTCAATTTATGCAAGGATTAAATGTTGCTAAAATATCGCATAAATAATCATATAATAATTTCAGTGTCCAGGCTAGTATGGAATATCGATCTTGAATTGCGTTAACAGGGATAACAATTAATACTTCCTGCAATTAGGGGCACCACATTATATATATTTTTTTGAGCTAAAATATATTTCGGTAAGAAAAATGAGCTTTTATTGATCATCGTTAAGAAGTTCTTACCAGTGTTCAAGTGGAATGCGTTGCCGGATAAAAAACGAATCAAGTAACGGAAGGGGAGCGGTAAGCCATTATAATTTCTCTTTAAGCCCATTAAGTTCGTTAAAAATATCTTTCGAAAGCGTTAAGAATAAAAAAACACAAGACTCGTGTCATGTTACTACTACCACTCGTTTCGCAATTTGCTCTAAACCATTATTCTTAACAACTGGAGTGTGTTTAATGTAAAATAAATTATAATTGAAGAAAAAAAATATCTTCCAGGGTCGTACTCAAAGTTAATGAGGCTTTACAATTTTACGGAACTATCACTATTTTTTTTTTCTGTGATAAAATTGCTCGTATATCGTAACAGCATTAATTTGCAGCTCATCTTACATCGCAGTAAACATGAACACCGGTTTAATTGCCACTCAATATGTAGTAAACATTCAACAAGCGGAAGTTCGGCGGATAGGTTCATTTCGCTGATTGCGAATTAAATTGATTCACTTCATGATGCAAACCAATTTACATTGATAACGTATCGATTTGGGGTGAAATCCTAATTTTGTAACGCCCTTTCGTATAACACGATGCACGTTAACATTATTACTCATGTTTGACAATGTTCAATCTCTAGTAAACGCCCATAGGTTCATGTGATCAATACTAATGGCTAATTAGAAACTACTAATTAACCTTCTTGACAAAATAGCTACCAGGATACCCATTAACATTTAATATACGAGTGCGCTGAAATGATAATCCCTACCTCTTTCCCATTGGATGAGCTCGATAGGATGACCAACGTAGGGACATTTAATTACAACATCCCTTCCAGCTACAATAGATTTTTTCCGAAAAGGTCGTATATAGGGACGCCCTGCAAACACGATAAAATGAAATTTATTAGTAACATCATAAAAAAAAATGCAATAAATTTATAAGTAAATAAAAGTGCACAAAATAACTAAATCAAAAAATCGATGCAAAAGATGAAGGATCTTTTTTTGATGAAATTTGTCAACAAGAAAACAAAACAATTCAAGATTACCTTATATAAATAAAAACAAAATTCTACAAAAATCACTGATGGATTTTATTAAAAAATTTGAAATAAACTAATTTATTTTATTTATGAATAAAGCTCATTTTACACGTCAAACTTTTTTTTCGTTGTTTGACCTACAGCACGAAAATGCATCCGGACGTGCGAAAAAGTTGGAATCGTAGAATTTGATTGAAAAAGTTTGACGTGTAAATGGACTTAACACTAACCACATTTTTTACGCTTCAAAAAAAAGTTTATCAATTATATTCAAACTAACTATATGCTCGTCAACATTGACAGAACATTTTCGCTTATGTTGCCTGGCAACATAACCTTATTCTAGTGTATTATATTAAGAATAATAATTTAGCAGCTGCAGTTTCAATTTTGTGCAGTTGCACCTGCATCTGCACATGAACCTGCAAAAATAATTTCTGATTTTGGCGTGACAGACATGCAAACAAACATACAAACCTACAGACCAAGCAAATTATTATATTAAGATTTGGGAAATTTGATTTTGTTATCCAACACCTGACATCATCATTTAAAATCTATACTTTTACACCAAAATAGAGATGAGAATAACGTCAAATTGATGTAAATTTCCGCCAAAAATTTGTAACCATCGTTTAACGGAAAATTTAAATTTGTCAACTTCGAATGTGAGTACCATAATGTACGTCCGAGTAATAAATTAATTAAAAATTATAATCTTTATGGTTATCTAGGAGTTTACGTTGGTGGGAGAAGTTCAGTAAATGATACATGGAATTTTTAGTCTATAGGTATAGATACCAGTTAGGTAAAACAAACAAAATAAATTAATCTAAATTTTATTTTTATTTTTAATTAGTGCCGCCACTTTTGTTTTTGTTAAAATCCTAAACTCCGCTCACCAACATAAAGTTCTAGATAACCAGCTATTTTGGCTATCTAGTTGTGGATAGACAACTTATCTAACATCTGTTATCTAAATGTTATAGATAGACTAAAACCCATTTTACAAGTCAAACATTTTCATCCATTCCAAATGTTTTTGTGACGCCATACACACATCCGGGCGCGTTTTCGTGCTTTCGGTCATACAACGAAACACAACAAAAGCACTGAAACGCGCCCGGATGTACGTATAAGGTCAGGAAAACATCGATAGAACTCGATTAAAAAGTTTGACACCTAAAATGCGCTTTATAACAGAACTCTTTGCAAATTGACATTTTAAACTTTATAAAAAATTTGTTTTATATTATATATTGTTTAATCCTTCTCAACTAATACAGCCTAATGAGAACGTACTAAGCATTTTTTTTTATATATAAAAATATTCTGAACATACGAATTACAAAAAAATTGGTTTATTTTTATTTTGGTTACCGAGACAGAGAGATTGAAATGAAACCTACAACGTGTCTCATTTTTCATAAACCAACGTCAGCAGCGCTCAGATGAAACCCTATCAATACAGAAAAACATCCGCCATCTACCAAATCAAAAACACCAAAACGAAAAAAAAGTTTTTCGAAGATAAAACAACTTTTAGTTTAAACATCAAACGGAAACTTCGGCTAAAGAAAGGTCAAAATAACAGGGTAATTCAATCCTTTGTTGTTGCACAGCGACTACGATACAGCTATATATCTAAGCTTCTTTCCAATAGAAATGTAGTAACGTATATAAAAAAAAATTATAAAAACAAGAATACTTTTAATCATACTCTTTATATACTGTCATTTACAGACATATACATACAGTATATCAATTTTTGATTTCTGCATGTTTTGATTTATGCGAACTTTGATTCATGAAAATTAAACTTAATGCCATTTTTGAGTAGTTAGATATTAAATTTATGCGTATTTTGAGTAATTAAATTTTTGATTTCTGCAATTTTCGATTTATTTATTTATACACACAATCTTTTCACAATAGACTTACGGTTTTTACATTAGATTTGCGGTTTTTTATTTATGCAAAGGACTTATGCGGTTCTTGTTTCGTTGGAAGTTCTTCTTATGCGAAGGACTTACGCGGTTCGGTTGACTTATGCGGAACCAAAGGACTTACGCGGTTCTTGTTTTATGCGCGTTGTTGGTACGTTGAACTATACAGAATATTGTCATAAACGACTGTAGATGGTACTATACGTTCAATTTCCAGCCAACTCACTCACAAGTGAAGCTAATATAAAAAGTATAATAAAAATTTCAAGATTTACAGATAATGAAAGTCTTATTAATTGTCAGTTCCATTATAAATCATTCTGCTATAAAATATTGTCCATTTGATCTATTTTTATTTTGCAAAATACCGTAAGTTAAAATGACGAACTTATAAAATATGTAGTTTGTCGAACTTTTAAATATTTATATGTACATTAGGCTATCAGACGATACGAAGTAGAAACCTAGACGTGAGCTTGTAGAAGAGGACAAAGACGAATGGATTTTGAATGTAAGCAATTTCCGATTTTGGAAAAGCCATCGTCAATTTCAATAAAGAATGCAGCAGTAGTAGTATTACGATGTACGACGACGACGAGAGGGTAAAAGTGGAAGTTGTTCCTTACCATTGACGTTGACTCTGGCAGTGTGGTGGATAGTACCAACTCGGTTGGCAGCTGTGCACGCGTACTCGCCGCCATCGTCCACACGTGCGCGGCTAATATTCATGAAGCTGACGACGTTGGCGTCATCATCGACATGTTGGTCGTGCCTCGTGCGCTCGTTATTCGGCACAGGCTCGTCGTCCAGGGTCCACGTCACTGTCGGAATGGGACTTCCAGAGGCGACACATTTTAATGAAACAACACCGTCCGGATGCAACGTCTTCTCCGGAAACACAAACAAAAATCCAGGCGCCACGTCTGCAATATGAAACTGTCATTAGGCGGACCGTCTTTTACGCTTTCTGCTCTTCCCATCTCAAAACGTGGTCGATGGTACTAGCTTCTCTAAGAGTTAACGTGAAAAGCTAGACTAATGACGATTTTATCCCACAAAATGGAGAAAAAAAAATTATCGTTATGTGGAGAAATGAGGAAAACCATTTCGTAGAGAATTTGGTAAGCTAATTACTAGATGTGTCATAATTGGGCGTAAATGTTGGGTAAGACGTAGTTGAAATTTGAGAATGAAGGAATTTTAAACTTAAGCCTTGTGAGGCTTAAATCGTTCTACGTATGATTAAGATGTGTCCAAAAATATAAATAAAATTACGTTAAAGCAATGCTAATTAAAACACTACTCCGTTCAGAAATGTTTTAAATAATCTATTCATTTATCAAATGCAAAAATTAAAATACAAAAAAACAAAACAAAAAACAGCAGGTCAATAAATCATAACGCATTGCAAAATTCTAAACAAAAAATAAAATTTCTAAGCATTTGTATGAAGTACGACAATACTGTTTATAACACCCTCTACTGGAAATATGATCGAAGCATCGATTTTAAGCCGAGTAACATAATTAACGCACATAATTCAGTTAATCATGCGTAAATCCAGGTTATTAGTTAATTGTAGGCAATTAAACATAAAATCGAATATCGGCACAATTACGTATTCATTCGCCACGAGAACACTATTAAATATTACACAAACTGCAAGCTACCATTTCAATGTTGTTACTAGTCATATCGAAACGAATAACAATTCATGAAAAATGGAATATGACAATTAGCTAACGAGAATAATCGCTCTTTCTGTCTGATTTTGTCCGTCTGAAGCCCAACATTGGAAGCAATGCCAACAGATGTGCGTGTTTACAATATTTTAGTGAACATGTGTTAAAATATAAAAGGTTTCTCCAAACATTCTTGAAAATATAGAGTGGTTATGAGAAGAAATAATACAATATTTTAAATTTACTTGGAATATCCAATATCTTGGTCAACTCAACAATTTTCAACTGTCAATATCGTGTCAATTCCTAGATATGGACATTTGACGTTCACATTTTGCCATTGAATAGATTTATGGGTCATTATTAAATGGAGGTTACACAATAGTTACTTGGTAACAAATGACATTATGCCACGTTGTTTCAAATCGATCGTTGTGAAGAACCTGCAAAAACTCTGATATTGTTTCAACAATATCAGGTTTCTCCTACGTTTTTACGATTTCTAAGCAAAATAAAAAATACTCAAGCTTCACGACTAATAAAACTTATAATTGTTTAGTCAATCATACAAATATAAAAAGTGTCATGTTTGTTAGGGAGACAACATAACTAAAAACAAATAATAATCTGCGTATTTCCTCGAATTGATTAGATTGCAAGTTTACCTTAACCATACCTACATTTTACGACGTAACTAAAGTACTATGCTTGCAGTTTGAATAACTGTTTTCACTATACAGTAATGGAAAGAGTCACAGACAACGAGATAACAGGAGAAAACCAACTCAAAATAAAATTGGTAAAAATAATATTGTAAGAAAATGTAAATAAATAATTCATGTATAAAAGCTAAAAAATAAAAGCAACT